>JAJIBD010012730.1:0-48500 GCA_021461705.1 Cryptotis parvus | reverse complement strand
CCTTCCTTCCCTCCCTCTCCTGTGTAAGTCCAAGTCCCTCTCTGCAAGTTCCCCATACTATTACCATAGTCCTGTGGAGTTAGGGAATTTGAGGACTTCCTAATGGACAATAGATAAAAACAAAAAAATAGTGCATGATAGAGTGAAGTCTACATTCCATAAATATGATGTTCTAAAGCATACAAAGAGGAAACGGAAAATAGGTGTGTGGGGGGGGGATGCAGGAATCATCAGAAAGGCAGAAATGAATTTCCCTTGAGTCAAGTTTCAGCAATGAAATAATGAGTCATGAAAATAGAGACCTTGTCTTTTAAATGACACCCATGGGACACCTCCCTGTTCAACCTGCTTCCCACTTAAGACTGTCAGCACAAATCAGAGCTGAGCCAGTCTGCTGAGGCATCAGGCCTGTCTGGCAGCTGATTGGGAGACTGTCAGGAAGCCGGCATGCTTCACATTCTGAAAGCTTCTTGTCATCAGCCTAATCACAGAGCCTTTTCCTTGTGACTAATGGATAGTTTTCTTTAATCTCTGGAAACCTCTGATCAATTAACTGCTCTTTAAGCCAAGCAAAGAAATTGAGATATGGCATTTAATGAGCTTTCTGAAGGTGATACACAGCCTCAGAGAAATCCACAGTGGAACTTGGGCAGACCTGGGTGATGAGGAGAGAGTGAAAGTGAGGTGGCAGGCAGGTGGTCGAAAGACGGAAGCACGCACTAGAGGGAAGGTGCTCCCCAGCTATGGAAAATCAGAGAGGCCTTTCCCTGGATGCTTCAAGGACACCCAGGTTCTCCCATGTATGGTTTGCTTCCCTTGTTTGTATATGTACTTTAAAGGCGTATGATGACCCATGGGCCATCAGCTCTCCAGCTAACCTCACTGGCAGGTTGTAAAAATTATTACTTTAGCACAGGTGAAGTGGGAAGGGAAAGATTGAAGGCTCCAACACTCAAACTTTTAGGCAGAGTTAAACACACCCAAGGGTCAGTAAGTACCACTGTCATTTCCCTCAGAAGTCTGACTGCAAACCCTTGGTATCAGTGAAAGGAACTTTCATTCCTCTATTAATTAGATCCTTTTATATCTTGGATAGATCCTTTTATATCTCTCTTTTCTCTTGTTCTAGATAAGTGCTAATATGGAGTACTCTCCTCTGCTTGTGTTCAGAGGCTTTAAAACAGTGATCAACACTTACCGCTCTCCCCCAAGACCCCAATCACGCTTTGGCTGGTCTTCACATGAATGGATTTATTTGCATATACTTTACTTTTTCTGAGGCAGGGGATACATTTCCCCTGATTCAGAGAGAGATGCAAAGTTACTTTGCTCAAAGGTCTTCATCTCTGAATCTCTTTCCAGCTGCGCAGACCTCCATTGCAATAACTCCTTCCACCTTTTTAGTGACTGGGTATTTTTCTTTGTACAGTATTGCCTAATTTATGATGTTTCTCTCTGGCTCTATCTAAAGTAATTATTTTAACTTTTTAACTCTGTAATAGATCATAACCTAAGTAATAATCCTTTGGTAAGACCTCTATTAATTTCCTTGAAAAAATGTCTAGGCACAAAATAATTGGAGCAAATGCTATGTAAGTATATTTAAAACTAACTTTTAATTTGGGGATGATGTTAATTTACATAAAATAACAAAGATAATGCATAGACTTCCCTTATATCTTTCATTCTATTTACCCCATTGTGAACATCTCATAAAAGAAGGTACATTTTTCATCTAAGAGAATGTTATTGACAAAATAGATAAACTGGTACTATTGATAAGTTCAAGCTTAGTTCAGGTGTCATCAATATTTCCATTTATGTTCCAGAATCTAGACCAGCATATTGATTGTATTGTTAATCCTGACTTTTTTAATTTTCTCCAACTGGTAATGGTACCTCAGTCTTTCTTTGTATTTCTGACTTTAATTCTTTTAAAGAATAGTGCTTATACATTATATAGAAGGTCACTCATGTTTGTCTTATGTTTTTATCATTTTGTCCTTGATTTTTGATATGGGAAAGAACAGCTAGAGAGGTGACAGGTCTTTCTCTTCACTCCCGGTCTGGGTACATGTTCTCTTCAAGATACCATTTGTACTGGTTACTCTCGATAAAAATGTTGAAATAGAACTTGTCATATTTTTGCAGAATATGACAACTGCCTTTTTTTTTCTAAATTTCTGCTAATTTGTTTTGCTTTGATTTGGAATTACATCTAGCCTTACTCCTATCTCTGGGCTCAAGGATCACTCCTAGTGGTGCTCTGGGAACCACAAGTGGTGCCAAGGGATTAAACTGGCAGCTGATATGCCAGACAAGTGTCTTATCTCCTATGCTATCTATATAGCCTAAGCTGTGAAATTTTATCTTCTGTTATTAATATTACTCATCTGCTCACTTAAGTTTCATCAGTAAATGCTCAATATGATAGCCTTCTACTGAGAGTATACCACCTACATGGCAGAGCCTGGCAAGCTACCCATGTTTTATTTTTTTATGCCAAAAACTAGTAACAATTATGGACCTCAATTCCATGACCTGAAGAATGGTTTGAGGCTCTTCCTGTCCCTGGAGCAAGCAGATGCCCTTGGGCTACACTTGCTTGTGACAGGACATATGGAGATGTTACTGTTCCCTCCCCCCAAGCAAATTGATGAAAAATGGGAAGATAGTGATAGTGATCTGCTCACTTGCTTTCACTGTTGCTCCCTCTTTTCATTTATTTCCTTCCTATATTCTTCCTTCTTTCATTCCTCATCCCCCTCTTATTCCCCATTCCTTCTACCCTTTCTTTTCCCTAAGATGCATTACAGGTCAAGAATTTTAATATAGAGCATAAAGGACACATTCAGTTAAATTTATGTAATTTCAAATGTTTCATTATATGCATTAAATCAACATATTGTTTGCACTGGGCCTTTTATGTTATATGTCCAGTTTACAGATAAGTAAAGTAGATGCCCACTAGCGAGGCTCACATGAACACTCATTACACTTGCAAGGCTCACATACATGTTCATTACACTTACAAGGCTCACATGCATGCTCATTACACTTGAGAGGTTCACATGCACACTCATTACACTTTCAAGGTTCACATACATGCTCATTACTTTTACAAGGCTTACATACATGCTCATTACACTTGCGAGGCTCACATGCATGCTCATTACACTTGTGAGACTCACATGCATGCTCATTGTACTTGCAAGGCTCATATGCATGCTCATTACACTTGAGAGGTTCACATGCACACTCATTACACTTTCAAGGTTCATATACATGCTCATTACACTTGCAAGGCTCACATGCATGCTCATTACACTTGAGACGTTCACATAAATACTCATTAAACTTTCAAGGCTCACATATGTGCTCATTACACTTGTGAGGCTCATGTGCATGCTCATTACACTTGCGAGGCTCACATGCATGCTCATTACACTTGTGAGGCTCACATACATGGCCATTACATTACGACATGTTACAGCTCCAACAATTACAACCCCATCCACCTTGCATTCGGATACTTCACCATTTCATCATGGTCTAATTCCCTTCTAAGATTTCCATTATAGGGGCCAGAGTGATAGCACAGGGAGCAGGGCATTTGCCTTGTGCGTGGCCGACCCGAAGTTCGATCCCCAGCATCCCATACGGTCCTGTGAGCAACGCCAGGAGTAATTCCTGAGCAAAGAGCTTGGAGTAACCCTTGAGCATTGCCAGGTGTGATGCAATAAATAAATAAATAATAAATAAATAAATAGATGAATGAATGAATGAATGAATAAATAAATACATTAATTAAATTCCCATTATATTATCATCACTTGATCACTTGACTTTCCATACATCATCGATTACTCGAGCAGGCACCAGTAACATCTCAATATGTCCTGGCACAGACAAGATGGCCCAAGGGCATTTGCCCGCTTCAGGAACATAAAGAGCCTCAAACCATTCCATCAAGTCATGGGAATGTGGTCTATAATTGTTACTGGTATTTGGCATGTCAAATAAGACATGGGTAGCTTGTCAGGCTCTGCTGTGCGGGTGGGATAATCTTGTAGTCACCTCAAAACTTGAGCATTTCTTATTGATGAACCACGTGGTCACTTGCAGCCGTGCAAGCCAGGCTGTGATCAGCTCTTCTGCTGGGTGGAGTTCTGACGAGAGAGGAGTCCGGATGTGGAAAATGGTGGCCCCTCATGGTGTGGGGTTCCTCTGGCTTCTTGCGAGGTTCTGCTGGGGTGGCAGGCCAGGGCTAGAACCCACCATCCCACCCCGGATGCCTTGTGATCAGTTGGGCACAGGGAGAGCAAGTAGCAGCTCTGCCCAGTGTGTGTGAGTCTCTGGATCAGCATACCTGGGCCGGGCTTGGAAAAAACTGCTGCAGGGGAGGGTCAGTGATAAGCCAGGCTGTGATCAGCTCTTCTGTTGGGTGGAGTTCTGATGAGAGGGGAGTCGGATGTGGAAAATGGTGGCCCTCATGTTGTGGGTGTTCCTCTGGCTTCTCTAAGAACCAGAGGTTATATTATCATATCTCTGAAATTGTTTGAGTGTTTCTTATTTTATTATGGAATAGGATCAAGAAAACTTACATTCATAAAGCTATCATTGATGAGCATTTTAAGAGACATAGATTGAAGTATATATAAATTTTTGAAGGAAAGTACAGACCACCCCAACCCAGTCTGGGAATTCTAGAGAATTTGCTTTCTAAATCCCAGCAGTCTGCATCTATTCTGAAGACCCAATGAGAAACACTAGAATCGGTAATGGGTCCTCCTGATATTATTAGTACTATGTACATATTTTTCTAATTACGCATCTGGAAGAAATTTAGAGGCCAACAAAACTAACCACCTGCCCAGTTGCCATTTCTCACTGACAACTCGGACAAGAGTACATGAATCAATGAGTAATTGCCACCTAAGCTAAAACTGTCATTTGTTAGTGCTGGCACACACTTTCATTATAATGAAAGATTCTGAAACAGAAGCTCTAGGGCTGCTGATGAGACAGAGGTAGGGTTGTGCCAGAGAGCAAGCTCAGGCTCCTGTGAGGAGTGCTTGGTGTTGGCCCTGCTCACAGCCCCTCTGATGATCAAGTGTGGATCTTTCTTTCTGAATGCAGTCACGGATTTTGCCATGGCACCTCACCTCTCTGATTCTAACATATTAATGTAGACCAATAGCCATGAGCAGCTTGAGAGATTCAATTGTCACTTTCATAAGTTCATTTTGCAACAGATTGTCCAGTAGGGCTCCTTATATTAAGACACACGTACTCACAAGTTATTTATGGCACTTACAAGTTAGACAAACATTAAGGAATACATTTGATACTCACTCATTTTGCTCTCTTTCTTATCCTCTCAAATCTCCACCAAATTTCTCACATTTAGCTAATAATAACATTCAAGTCTAACAGAATATCGATTCACTGAAAAGATCCAAATTGTCTCTTGAACAAATGTGCTCTACTTTTATGTTCAGCATGATCATTCAAAATCATAATCTCTATTTTAGTTCCTGATAAATCTAGAGACATATTGTCCCTGGTACTCTCTGTAACTAATTCTCCAAGCACATTACTCCAATGTTTTCCCTTCATTCTTCTGCATACTTTCCTTTTACACAGTCATAGCTCCATTGTTTCTGCTATACTAAAACAGAGAAAGTCCTTATTGTTCCTAAATCCTCCTGTATCTGTCACATTTTTCTCTTCAGAGGAAAGTTTCTCAAAAGGGACACATTTACTGTATGCTCCAAATATTTGGACTGTATTTTTCCATTATTTCTTTAATGGACTAGTCACATATTTATCTATATTTTAGCAAAATTGTTAGCAAGGTGTCTTAGTCTAAGCCTTACTTCTATCTTTGATGCCAGATCCAATGCTATATTCTCCTTTGACCTGCTAACAGCATTTGTAAAATCTCTCTTTCCTCTTGAGTACTTTGTTCAGTGAGAATTCCAAGCAATCAGCTTTTCTTGGTTCTTCTTTACAGTCCTTTCCTTCTCAGTCTTCTTGACTGACTCCTTCATTTCTGATAATGAAGCTTTAAACCAATAATTACCTCTCTTCTCTTTTCTATCTACTCTCATGCATTTAATTATTTCAAAAACTTTCTTATTTCTGTGTTGAAGAACCCAAACTCTATCTCTAAATGTAACTTCCCTATCCTTTTGTCTAACTGCATATCAACCTTCTCAAAATGAGATTAAATAGAGATTTCAGATCTAAAAGTCTACACCCAACTGGAAATTCCCACCCCCCACTTGATAATCTCTATTACCCCCACTCTATTCAGTCAGCCCATGGAAACTAGGCTTTCCAGTTTTTCAGACCAAATGCAGGTTTACTTAGAGGAAGCTCTTAGTATTGGACTTATCTCTTTTTTTAATACTCCATTTCTATTCAGCTCACCGGAAAACCTTCATTCTTCCTTCTAATGATTTATCTTCATTTGACTTCTCACTCCTTTGACCAGCCAAAGACATCATTATATTTAACTGTGATTATTGAAATATACAGAAATGTCCTCTTCCCTCAGTAACATCAGCTCCCAACTCAGCTGCCAGAAGGGTGTTGTTGAAAAATAAATCTGCTTTCTGCTTTTAACTTCCCTTGCAATGGAAGGCAACCTCTGTGTGATTCTCTGTTAAGTGTCTGATCTCATTGCACACTCCTTTTCTTCCTGCTCACTACACTTCAAACAATCACTTTCTCTTTCTGGGACCTCATGCTTTTACTCTTCCACAAAGTAATGTGTAGCATAGAAATTTAGTTATCATAGAAATGACATCATTACAAATGTCATCCAGTGATACATAAGTGTTAAAAATGAATGTATGTGTGTGCAGAGAGAGAGAGAGAGAGAGAGGACACAAAGTGACTGCTATAGAGGCAGGTTGGGGAGAGGGGAAGGGGAATCAGGGGTGGTAGAAAATGGGCACTGAAATGGTGGAGAGATGAGTCCTGGAAACATGTTTTCTCAAAAATGAAAATTATTGTAATGGTATATCTCATAGTGGTCACTTGATCACTTCACTTGATCACTTGAATCCTGTTATTCATCGATTTGCTTGAGCAGGAGCCAGTAACATTTCCATTGGACCCTATCACATGCCAATGTAACCCAATGGCATCTGGTTGATTCAGGATTATGAAGAGCCTCAAACCGTTCCTTCGGGGTCTTGACAAGAAAGTCTGACCATCTTGTAGGTGGGCGGTCACATGATCTTTTGATATCCAGTGGGATCCAGTCTGTAACAGCTCTAGTCCAGCACTTATCTCCAAGTCACATTACATGTACAGCCCATCTAATTTTCGGTTGCCTTGGCAAATGAGACAGCATCCCTGATTCTGGAATAGCAACGGAGGTCGGAACTCAGGATTCCTTCTCTCACTTGAGTGAGGCGTGATATTCCAAGCATAGCTCTTTCGATTCCTCTCTGGGAAACCCGAATAGCATTCTCATCCTGCTTTTGTAGGGCCCAGGTCTCTGAGGCATATGTTAATGCAGGGAGAACAGTGGCGTCAAAGAGATGTGCCCAGAGCCTGAGGTTCTTTGTCCTTTTAGCTATTTCTTCGATGCCTTTGAAGGCATTCCATGCCGCTCTCTTCCTCCTGTGCAGCTCAGGTTTTAGGTCACTCATCATGTTGACTTCTCGACATAGGTACACATAACTGCTGCATTCAGAGATGTTTGTTCCATTGAGAGAGAATAGCGTCTCTGGAACTATTTTTCATAAACATAGTTTTCTTTAGATTCAGCTGTAGACGTATCTTTCCACATTCTCAGTCGAAGTCAGCAGGCATTTGTGCCGCTTAGCTAATGTTTGGTGTTATTAGAACGATGTCATCAGCAAAGCTGAGGTGGTGTAGTTGCCGACCATCTATCTTCACTCCCATTCCTTCCCATTCTACTTGTCGCATGATGTTTTCGAGGGTGGCGCTGAAGAGTTTTGGTGAAATAGTATCACCCTGTCGAACCCCTCTTTTGACATCAATGATCACTTCTTTATAGAATGGTGAGATCTTAGTGGTGAATCCCTAATACAGCTCATGAAGGATCTTGATGTATTGGGTTGGAACACCCTGTTTGGCTAGGGCTTCGATGACCGCTTCAGTTTCCACAGAATCAAAGGCTTTCTGTAAATCAATGAACGTGAGACAGAGCGGCATCTTGTACTCCCTACAAACTTCAATGAGCTTGGTTACCATGTGGATATGGTGGATTCTGCTGAATCCTTTCAGGAAGCCAGCTTGCTCGCATGATTGTCCTTCATCTAGTTTTCTGCCAATTCTGTTCAGGATGACTCGTGTGGAACAGCTTGTAGATGACAGACAACAGGCAGATGGGGCAATAGTTGCCGATGTTGTGAATGTCTCCCTTCTTGAACAGTAGAACTGTCCTGCTGGTTTTTCTTTGGAGGGCACCTTGCATTAGAACAGGTAGCGTGTGAAGAGCCGAGCTAGTGTATTGATGAGTATGGACAGCAGATTCCTCAGATGTTCGGGTCTGACTTTTGGTCTGGTGCTGCTGTTCCCTTTTTTTACCGACGAGGTGACATGTGGGATTTCAGAAGGGAGAACTTTGGGAACAACATATCCATCCTGCGGAATTTGGTATGTGGGCAGGTGGATGTGGCTATCAAAGAGATCTGAGTAGAAGTCATGGATAATCTTCTCCATTGCCTTTCTGGAAGACGTGATAGATCCATCAGGGCGTCGGAGGGCAGTCATCTTGGTCTTATAGTTGGCGAAGGACAGGCGGGCAGTGCGAATGCTTTTCCAGGCTTCTGCTGCATCTTCCAGTATTTCTGCTCTTCTGTCTTTGAGGTCTTCTTTTATAGCTTCTCTGCACCGCTTTGCAAGCTTGGACATTAGTATTTGGTTGCCTGAGGCTTGCTCCTTGCCACATTGGCAAATGAGCTCGAGAGTTTCTGAAGACAGTGGTCGAGCATTTCTGAAGACACCTCATAGTGGTATAATAAAAAATTTTTTAAAAACGAATATTGTCTGTAAAACATTATTTGTTTAGCTTTCGATAATAGTAATAATTTAGAACAAACAATCAAAATTAGTAAACAAATATCTATCAATATGGTATGAACTGAACAAACTAGTTATATATGTTACCTAGAACACGTATTAACAAGTATTGTTATTTATTTTAAATAAATTTCTTTAATAACTTTCATCTTAGTAACAGTGTTGGCATGAATGTAGATGAAAACGGATCCCTCATGCACTTGATCACTTGATCACTTGAATCCCGTTATTCATCGATTTGCTCAAGCGGGCACCAGTAATCATTTCCATTGGACGCTATCACGTGCCAATGTAGCCCAATGGCATCTGGTTGATTCAGGAATATGAAGAGCCTCAAACCGTTCCTTCAGGGTCTTCACAAGGAAGTCTGACACTCTTGTAGGTGGGCAGCCACGTGATCTTTTGATATCCCGTGGGATCCAGTTGGTAATGGCTCTAGTCCAGTGGTTGTCTCCAAATCGCATTACATGTCCAGCCCATCTGATTTTCGATGCCTTGGCAAACGAGACAGCGTCCCTGATTCTGGAATAGCGATGGAGATCAGAACTCCAGATTCCTTCTCTCTTGAGTGAGGCGTGATATTCCAAGCATAGCTCTTTCGATTCCTCTCTGGGAAACCCGAATAGCATTCTCATCCTGCTTTCGCAGGGTCCAGGTCTCTGAGGCGTATGTTAATGCAGGGAGAACAGTGGTGTCAAAGAGATGTGCCCGGAGCTGGAGGTTCTTTGTCCTTTTAGCTATTTCTTCGATGCCTTTGAAGGCATTCCATGCCACTCTCTTCCTCCTGTGCAGCTCAGGTTTTAGGTCGCTCATCATGTTGATTTCTTGACCTAGGTACACATAACTGCTGCATTCAGAGATATTTGTTCCATTGAGATTGAATGGGGCCTCTGGAACTAGTTCATTCTTCATAAACATAGTTTTCTTTAGATTCAGCTGTAGACCTATCTTTCCACATTCTCGGTCGAAGTCAGCCAGCATTTGTGCCGCTTTGCTAAAGTTTGGTGTTATTAGAACAATGTCATCAGCAAAGCTGAGGTGGTGTAGTTGCCGACCATCTATCTTCACTCCCATTCCTTCCCATTCTACTTGCGCCATGATATTTTCGAGGGTGGCGCTGAAGAGCTTTGGTGAAATGGTATCACCCTGTCGAACCCCCTCTTTTCACATTAATGATTACTCCTTTGTAGAATGGTGAGATCCTGGTGGTGAATCCGTAATACAGTTCATGAAGGATCTTGATGTATTGGGTTTGAACGCCCTGCTTGGCTAGGGCTTCGATGACCGCTTCAGTCTCCACAGAATCAAAGGCTTTCTGTAAATCAATGACCGTGAGACAGAGTGGCATCTTGTACTCCCCTACAAACCTCTGTGGAGCTTGGTTGCTGTGTGGATAGGGTCGATTGTGCTGAATCTTTTCCGGAAACCTGCTTGCTCGTATGGTTGTCCTTCATCTAGTGTTCTGCTAATCCTGTTCAGGATGAGCTGTGTAAACAGCTTGTAGATGACGGACAATAGGCAGATGGGGCGATAGTTGCTGATGTCGTGAATGTCTCCCTTCTTGAACAGTAGAACTGTCCTGCTAGTTTTCCATTGGGAGGGCACCTTGCATTCGGACAGGTAGCGTGTGAAGAGCCGAGTTAGTGTATTGATGAGTACCAACGGCAGATTCTTCAGGTGTTCGGGTCTGACTTTGTCTGGGCCTGGTGCTGTTCCCTTTTTTACCGACAAGATGGCATGTCGGATTTCAGAAGTGAGAAAGTTGCGAATGACATATCCATCCTGTGGAATTTGGTATGTGGGCAGGTGGATGTGGCTATCAAAGAGATTTGAGTAGAAGTCCTGGATAATCTTCTCCATTGCCTTTCTGGAAGATGTGATAGATCCATCAGGGCATCGGAGGGCAGTCATCTTGGTCTTATAGTTGGCGAAGGACAGGTGGGCAGTGCGAATGCTTTTCCCAGCTTCTGCTGCATCTTTCAGTAGCTCTGCTCTTCTATCTTTGAGGTCTTCTTTTATCGCTTCTCTGCAGCATTTAGCAAGCTTGGATGTTAGCATTTGGTCTCCTGAGGATCGCCTCTTGCCACGTTGGCGAATGAGCTCGAGAGTTTCTGAAGACCAGCGTCCTTTTGTGTCTGTTTCTCTCTCTCAGCATTCTTCGCACAATCATGGAGGTGCTGAACCAGTCGGTTGTATTCTTCATCGATGTCGCCAATGATGGTATCTTCCCATGTTGCTGCAATGGTGCCAAAGAGTTCCCAGTTGGTGGTCGTTCTGGGAGTTCTCTTCTTAAACTTTGCAGCCTTTTCTCCCCGTTAGGGGGAAGTAGAATTTTGCACAAAGGGAGACGGTGGTCCGATCCTGTTTGGTATCTGGGGACGACAGCTACATTGGTCAGACAAAACCGTCAATTGAAGATGATGTGGCCGATTTCATTGTAGAACTGTCCGCCAGGAGATTCCTATGTCCAACGTTTCGCTTCAGCCTTCTGGAACTGTGAGTTCCCATGAATGGTCTTGGTGGACATGATGAACTCAGATAGTTCATCATATCTGAGTTCATCATGTCCCTCATGCACTACTCATAGGAATGATACCTGCACCAATCCCCATTTTAACCCTTTTTTTCTTTTTTTAAATTGAATCACCATGAGATACACAGCTACAAGCTTGTTCATTATTGGGTTTCAGCACATAATGTTCCAACACCTTTCCCTTCACCAGTGCACATCCCCCACCATCTATATCCCCAGCTTCCTTCTCCCTCCATCTTTCCTTTTAGGCACTGTGGTTTGCAATATAGATACTGAAAAGTTGTCATGTATATACTTCACCTCCTTTCAGCACTCAGTTCTGACAACTTTTTTAACAAAATCAAAATTTTTTTCTTTTTTTAAAAATCGTAATTTAAAAAAGAACAAAGTTGGGTCGGAGTGATACCCAGAGGCTAGAGTGTTCGCCTTGCATGCGAACCAGTCTGTGCTGGCCAGGTTCGATCACCGGCATCCCATATGGTCCCCCAGCACAGCCAGGAGTAATTCCTGAGTGCAGAGCCAGGAGTAACCCCTGAGCATTGCCGGGTGTGACCCAAAAAGCAAAAAAAAAAAAAAAAAAAAAAAAAAAAAACAAAGTTTCTCACAATACAGTTGTTAGAAATATTCATCGTTCAATACCAATCTCACCACCTTTGTAGTCCCACCACCAACAAAGATGTTCTATTCGCACCTACCCCACCATCATCCCCATGCCTGCTCTCCTAGCCTGCACTAATTAGATTGACCATTACAACCCATATATGGGAATGGTTTTGATAAAGTCATGACTATTTAATTCTATCAAATGTGATGGGATACCTGGTACATCAGTATACCAGGCTTTGAGATATCCCACAGTTACTTGGTGGGGAGAACTGGTATCAGTTCTGTCATTTGTCTGTATCTCTGGATCATGACAGTCAGCACCAGAAACAATTTTAGACACAGCCACTGGACCTTCTGTAGGGAGCAGAGGTAGGGGAGGGGTTCCCCCAGCTCCAGCTCCAGGAAAACTTGATGATTTTAGCTGCAGTGACCCGCATGTCTGATTTTGGAATCGGCTTCTCTCTTGGTGGGGCTCTGACTAGCTGTGGAGTCTGGGCTTGAAAATGGCTGCAATTGTGGTGCATGAAGTTTTGCTGGCTTCTGCGGCTTTATTGGGGTGGATTTTAACTGTGATTTACAAAAAAAATGTGATTTACAAAGTGATTTATAAAGAACTGTGATTTACAAATAACTGTGATTTACACAGCTATTTATAGTGGAGTTTTAGGCAGATAATGTTACAACACCCATCTCATCATCAATGTCAACATCCATCCCTTCACCAGTGTTTCTTTCCCAGCCCAGACCCCCTGCCTCATCCCCTGCATATCAACTTGACAGGCACATTACAAACTTCCAGTGCTTGCAGCTTAGGTCTCACATTTTCAGTGTTGCTTAGCCTATGTTTTGGATCTATGACTATTCCTCTTCCCCCATATCACCTGCATAACTGAAGCCCTGATACCTGTTCGCCCACTACGCCCATTCTTCCGTTCCCACCTTGATTTCTTTCCTTCTCTGTCTTTCTACTCTCATTAACAAGATTTGAAAAGAACGAGGAGTCTCCTTGTACATTGACAAATTATATAGACAGTTGAATCTTCATGGCATATTATTCAAGCACAAAACTATAGACCAAGGGACTGAAGAGATGGTACTGGGTCTAAAAAGACATGCTTTGCTTCCAATAGGCCCTGTTTCAATCTGCAACACAAAAGAGGCACAATAGGTGCCATTAAGCAAAGTCTTGACTCTTTTGTAGTCCTGGATGCCCAAAAGTCTTAAATAACAATCAATAACAATCTCAGAATCTAAGTCAAGTGCTAATTGTGAACACACACCCTCTGGAGGTACCAGAGAAGAATCTGTTCCTCCAGTCATCCAGCTTCTTTGCTCTAGGCAGGGAGGACAGCACAGTGGGCATAGTGCTTGCCTTTCATGCCATTACTAGGTCCCTGTCACTCCATATGACCCTCTGAACACCACCAGAAGTAGTTTCTGAGCACAGAACCTATATAAGCTCTGAGCATATGTGGGTGTGGCCCCGAATCAAAACAAAACTATAAAACAGCTTCTGTGCCCACAGAATTTCTGAACTTAAAACCATATACACGCCAGTAATTCTTGGTGTTGCTGTAAACCAGATGTTGCTGTAAACCTCATTCTCTCCTGGGTCGTTGTGATAAAACTGTATCTGGATCTCTTCTGTAATGGTGTTTATGAATTTGGTCCCTAGAGATAGTATAGGGGTTAAGATATTTGCATTGCTTGTGGCTGATCCCAGTTCTATTAAGTTCCATCCTGGTGCTCTATGGTTCCCCTATCCCCACTGGGAGGGAGCTGAATAGGGAGTTGCAATGAACCTGAGTTTGTGTGTACCTTACCCAGTAGATATTTGTGATTGTACTTAGTGCACCCTGGCTAATATATGTGAATCTCCCTACCTCAAGATTTTAACTCAATCACTTCTGGAAAGCCCTCAAAATTAATAGATTTCTGAAATTAGGACCAGATGTATATTTTAGAAGAGAAGGAACAAGGCCTTATACAGTTTCATATCTCTTATTTTCTTTCTCTTCAATTTTTCCTATCCCTTAATATCTCTTCTTTGTCTCATTTCTGAGACTCTTATCTGAATATCGACTTATAGTTGACTTTATAGTGGTTCATATAATGATGCTGATGATACTTAAAGCATATCAATTCCTTGAACTCTACTTGGAGCTCTTGAATAATTTCTAAGTTGCTGCATCAAATAATTGATATATTAATTTTAAGATGTGGGTGCATATGCATCTCTATTTTTTTATGCTGTGGAACTCAAGTACCAGGTCTGGTCAATAAACTTTCTGAGATTTGAACCCAGGCAGTTAGAACCAGAATCTGCTCCAGACTCAGAACCATTCTCTAGTGTTACACCATGGAGAATGATTCATCTGCTGTTTTGTCTCTTCTCTGTAAACTTCTGAAATAAAGTTCACATTCCCAACATCCAGCTCACAGCTGATTTTCACTGATATTTGGCAAACAGATTTGCAGGTAAATTCTGAATTTTTGTTCTGCTGTCAACCAGAGTGGAGCTTCAAACAAGAGAATAAGTCTTCCTAAAACTCAGCTGCTTATTGAGGATGTTAGATCTAAAATCCTTTTTTGTGATCTTTCATGAAAACTGATTATCTCAGCAGTCCTTCTGTAGTCTGAACTCCAATTTTGTTATTAAGACTGTTGCTTTGGAAAACTGAAGATACAGTACAGTGGGGTTTGCACACTGAAGATCCTAATTTGATCCTTAACACCTCATTTGGCCACCCACAAGCCTTGCCAAGAGTAATCCCCGAGTGCATAGGCAGGAATAAACATTGAGCACCACAAGTTATTCCCACAAAATAAACAAACAAAAATGGCTGGGACTGGAGTGATAGTAGAACAGGTTGGGCATTTGCCGTGCACATGTCCAGGCACAGTTCAACCCCATTATCCCATATTGTACCCTGAGCACTGCAAGGAGTAATTCCTGCATGCAGAGCCAGAAGTAACCCCTGAGTATGGCGAAGTACGACTCCAAAAGATGAAAAATTGGTTGATTCATTTTATCTATTATTTTGGCACTATTCAGCACATAATCTAGGACACTGTGAATAATTTATCATTGTAGAGGAATTGACTTTGGAAGTGGATGTCATTATAGGCTATCCATAACTCTAAGGCTTTGGAAGACTGTCAAAAGTATTAATAAAATTTGTTTACCCAAGAAAGGCAAGTAACTTTTATTATTGGGGAAAGACGTTAGCATTTTTTGGCTCTCTCAGACTGTGTTATTCATTCATTGTCTGTCATCCCTGCAGCTTAGCGGCACACCACCAATGAATTCCACCTCAGTGACCTTCACACATTATAACTGAATACTAATATTCAAGGGTTTGGGTTAAGGATCTTAGTCACACACCTATATGACATTCTCCCAGTGGGTTAATGAAATGTTAACCAAGAAATTCGGAAATTAACCTCAGATGTAAGAGTTTTATGCATGTGCACATATTCAGTGTCTTCAACACAAGTCACTTCATAAAGCACTTCTAAATACTTGGATATGAACCTTCTAGACACTCATAAATATTAATTGATAATAAAGGGTAAATATTGAAAAAGTTATCAAGAGCATTGTAGAGTGCTGACTTAGTCTCTGAGAGCCCTCAGAAACTCTTTTCAGTTAGAACAATAACCATGGAAGCATGAGCTAAATAATAGACTTTAGGTTAAATGCAGAGTGGTGTTATGTGTGATTGACTTTTATTAACATTTATGTGCAGTGTGGCCAAAACCCAAGGATGTGTGGCAGGGAGAAAGTGCTCTTTAGTGACAAAACTGTCTTCTGCTGTTGCTATTGGTTTTGTTTCTTGGTTTGGGTTTAGTTCCTTGTAAGAAGTAATGCCACAAATTGCTCAAAATCTATTACAGATAGATGTAGAACCATTATGGGTTTTGGAACTGGACAAGTCTGGATTAAAACTTCCAAATTATGTTGATAAATTGTGTGACTATGGAGAAATGCTGATCTCCCCCTATTCCAAAGAAGGAAAATATTGTTAGGCTTACCAGCTATATGAAGGCCATTCCCACACTGAATGTATATAACAAGTTCTTGGAGAGAAATGCCTTAAAACACACACATTCATACACATACAAACACACATACATACACACACATACACACACACTTTCCAGATTCATACAGAAAATCACTGTTTTGTAACTTTTAAAATCTTATTTTGTTACATCTTTGTTATGAATACAAATCAAATATTGTAAAATTTACATTTTTGAATATGCAACTGAGTAATTTTAATATATTAATTAAATTTTCTATTTATAGTTCATATTCAAGAATGTCCTTATAATTTCTCCAAACACACCTCATACCCATGAACAATTGTGTTCTGCCTCCCTCCCCACAGATCCTGGAAACAACTGATATAATTTCTATCTCTACTAAGTTGCGTATTATAGAAATTCATATAATTGAATCTTATAGTAAGTGACATGTCACATCTTCTATTCTTTGATCCTTTTTTTGACACAATGTTTTCATGAGTTTCTAGCTTATACTATCACTATCACTATCCTCCCGTTGATCACCTATTTGCTAGAGCGGGCACCAGTAATATCTCCATATGTCCTGTCTCATGCTAGTAGAGCCCAAGGGCATCTATTCGCTCCAGGAACATAAAGAGCCTCAAACCATTATATTAGGTCATGGGAATGAACTAATATAATTGTTACTGGTATTTGGCATATTAAAAAAAAACAGGGCAGCTTGCCAGACTTGCCATGCAGGTGGCATACCCTTGTAATCACCTCTAAATATAGCATTTATAGATGAACCTGTGATAGGCTGTCGCTGGGTGGAGTTCTGATGAGAGGGAAGTCTGGATGTGGAAAATGGTGGCCCTATGGAGTGGGGGGTCATCTGGCTTGTTGTGCTGCTCTGCTGGGGTGGCTGGCCAGGGCTAGAACCCGCCATCCCTCCCGGGCACCTCGTGAGCAGCTGGGCATAGGGAGAGCAAGTAGCAGCTCTGTTCCATGTCTGTAAGTCTCTGGTTCAGCATACCTGGGCCGGATTGGAAAAAAAAACTGCTGTAGGGTGGAACTTGATGAGAACGGCTGTGATAGGCTGTCGCTGGGTGGAGTTCTGAGGAGAGGGAAATCCAGATGTGGAAAATGGCAGCCCAATGGAGTGGGGTCATCTGGCTTGTTGTGCGGCTCTGCTGGGGTGGCGGGCCAGGGCTAGAACCCGCCATCCCTCCCTGAGAGCCTCGTGAGCAGCTGGGCACAGGGAGAGCAAGTAGCAGCTCTGCCCCATGTCCACAGGGAGAGCAAGTAGCAGCTCTGCCCCATGTCTAGCTTATACAGTATATTTAAATTTCTTTCAAGGATAGTTTTTTCTCAAGAAGAATGCCAAAGACTATTTCCTAGTCTCATTTTCAGGAGTCATGCTCAGGTCACACTCACTCCTCTGTATTTCACTGTTAGAACTATTTTTCATCCCAGTCCCCAAACCCCTCGGCATATCTCAGTACAAGTTACAAATGACTTCACCATCTACCAAAGGCACTTGTCCTTGACAGAGCTGGATCTCACTCACCTTCTGAAGATGGCGAGTTCAGGAGAGGGCAGCTGCACTCACTGATTTTTGGAAGATCCTTTACATACCTCTAGTCTTTAGCCCAAATTGAGGGTTTAAGAATTCCAAGAAAGTCTTTTCCAGTCTGCCCTTTGAGAAGGAGCAGTGCTTAATCTCTCAAACTCTGCTGTATTCTACACACTGTTCTTGGAGACCCAAAACACACTCAGGTCTTGATTTTTGTTGCTCCTACATTTTTGATGTGAGATCTATTATCACTCCTCTCGGTAAACAACAGGAAATAAGGCAATAAAGCAGCCGCACCACAGAGCTGTCTGTCACATAGGTGAGTTGTGAAGTATCTTCTGCTGGCTCCATTTCACCTAGTCATCTTGGTTTGGGCTAGAGGACACCACACACCTCAACACCTATTTCTCTAAAGTGATTTCTCTTCAGCTGTTTCCCTTGAGTTCTCTCTAATGATGTTCAGTTTCTCAAAAATAGTTTTACGATATGTGTGAAGAAAACTTTTCAAGGTTGTCTCTAATCCCCTCTAGATCATTTGGAGAATTCTGCCACCACCAAGCATTCTAGGCTATTTTCTTCCCCAGGATTGTGTGTTTTTGTTTCATTAACTAGTATTGACCTTAACTCTACAAAAAGAACCAAAGTAAAATTTAAAATTGATTCATTAATTTCAAATTTTATAATGTTACTAAAACTCATGGTAACGAGGGCATAGCTATGGGCAAAGGTTGGAAAAAACGAAATTGCTAAACCAATCAAAGTGATAAAGCCAGAACACACGTGGATGAAAGACAAACATCACCAAACCGGCTTTTACTGTTCTCACATATAAATAGCTTATTTAGTTTTAGTAAAATGATTTCAACCAACATATGAATATGATGTTGAATATGAATTAGATTATAATAGTTTCACAGTTTATTTGTGATATTTTGGTCAATATTTTGTGGTCTTATACTGGCATGAGAGCTATAAGCATAAGATGATTATAATGAGTTTATATATTTGCATATTTAAGTTATATCATAATAATATTATCCAGACAACAGTAGGGGGTCTATGAGAATGTTTTTCTTACAGACAAAATCTGCTCATTGCTTCTGCTCTGGCTTGCATAAACCAGGCAAAACTCCTAGGGGCCTGAAAAAGAGTTTGTGTGGAGGCTGAAGGCACATCCTTAGGGTCACAAATACGCAATAAAGAGATAAGAGACTTTCTCACCCTGAAGCACAGCAAGCTAAACACTTCATCATCAAAGTCTTTGGCAAAACCAATTAGAAATAATGTGATTTTCAGTTGAAGGGATAAGCAGAAGAAAATATCATGGGGATCTATTTTAAGAATGTAACCTGGAAGGAAAGAAGGAAAGTATGAATTAAAATTTTACTTATACTCAATGTATACGACAATTCCTAGTGACTTCAGGCATGAATATTTCTAGGATTTAGTTTCTTCTCTGGTTTGTTAGAGGCATCAAGTGTAAGGACAGAGGGCATAAATTAAGAGCAACCCAGTCTGGATCTATGTTAGCCACTATTGTATCTCATTCTGTTAGATGTTCATAAAGAGTCCCTGGAAAATTTTTCTAACTCTTTACAATTGAACATCTTAGTCAGAAGATAAAAAAGCCCTGGAAAGCTCAAGGTCAGCAAAGTAAGCAATTCTTGCATCTGATCTTGGTTGAAATCTTGGCAAAGAGAACGCTGATGTCTCTTACAACACAGCCCTAGGGGAGATGGATTTGGGAAAGATTTCTAACTGATGGGGAATTTTGATTTTTTTTCAATAGATTTTTCTTTTTGTTGTTCACGAAGTTTCTTTTATAGATTAAAATAATCCATGTTTCTCATCTGTCTGCACACATTCTGATTCATGAGGATGCCTGGGGGCATGCAGACTTGTTCAGATATTCCTATCCTATGGACACACACACAAACATGTGTGCATGTGTGCTTGTGGGACATTTTAAACATATGCATCCATCCCATCCGTTTCTCACTCTCCATGGTTCCATCCCCTTCCTCCTTGGTGACACTTAGTCTCACAGCTCACTTTTTGTCCCTAATTTACAAGTAAGAAGCAATAGCCCTGTTCTCCCTCAACGCTTTGTCTATCAATGATTCTTCAGCACGTCTCTTTATTTCTTTTTATTTTGGCACTTTGGGTCACATCTGGCAATGTTCAGGTTTACTCCTGGCTCTGTACTCAGGAAATATTCCTGGTGGTGCTTTGGAGATCATATAGGATGCCGGGATTGAACCCAGTTGGTTGCGTGCAAGGCAAACACCCTCCCCACAGTCCTTGAGCAACTCTGCACCCTGTTCTGTAAAACATTTTTCGAATCACAAAAGAGCTTTCAAAGTCAGCCATGATAGTTTCAATGATACCCGGGATCCCTTTGAGCCTCAGTTTTCTTGCTGGTGAAATGGGGATACAGTCAAGGCGCCCCATAAGCAGGAGCTGCAAAACTTTCTCCTTTGCCATTTGGTTATCTTCCTTTTATTGTTTGTTTGGTTTTAGCTTTTGGGTCACACCTGGAAATGCTTAGGGGTTACTCCCAACTCAGCACTCTGGAATTACTCCTGGCAGTGCTTGGGGGCCATATGGGATGCTGGGATCAAACATACACCAGGTGTATGCGAAGCAAGTGCCTTGCCTGAGCACTATCTCTCCAGCCCCTCTTGGCTCTTTTCTCAGGTGAGATTTTTTCCCTTCTGTTCTTTTGTTGTTTCAGCAGTGCTGGGGATCACATACTTGCCATCCTTTGCATACTTGGGGTATCCCATACTTAAATTGTGGAGTTTGACAAAGGCAGCACATGTTGTTTTAACTGAAGTGCTTATGTGCACTTTGCTTCAAGTGCTCACACAGTTGGTTGCCATTTTTGTCTGCTTTTTTGGTTGTGGTGCTCAGATACCTCTTTGGCTGTAAAAGAACCGAGGATCTCACACTCTGTGTGGCACTGGAGATTCCAAATGATAGAGATGTCTGGTTGCACTCAGTCATAAGAAGCAGTGCAGGGCACTGACTAGTGTGGCTCAACAGGCATCAGACTTGGCAGGTGTTTCATCCCTGAACAAGCCTGGGGCAGAGTTGAAGATGATTTTGTTTTGAATAAAAAAATACATGTCAATAGTAAAAAGTTTGGAACTCATGAAGGAAATAAGGAATGGATCCTCATGAAGTCCAAGGCAGCTTCCAGGAGAAACTTGCAGATCTTTTGACATTCCCTAGTAACTGTCTGCTTTAAGCTTTCCTCCCTGTGGAGCTGGGAGACGGAACTGTGTCAGTACTCCACAACCTCATTGGATGTGGCTTTTCAATTCTGGCTCCATTATAATGGATAAGGTGTTTCTGTGATGCCTAGTTCCAGTGGGAGGAGCTACTTGATACAGTGCTCCCCTTTCCACACTGGCAGAGACCAATTTAGTTAGATACTGAACAGTTCAGGAAGGAAACTATGGCCAGCCTGGCTGAGCCCTGTGATCTTAAGCAAATTGCTAATCTTGCAGAATTTAAATTTTCTCAGAGTACTGGGGGAATACTTATAGATCTTATTCACACTACGTTTTTTAAGGAATTAATCAGAGAATAAATGGCAAACACCTAGTTTAGTGTGTGGTTGAGCCTTGAGTTTGAGCCTCAAGGAAATGTTAGTTAGGATTTCTGTCAGCTCTGGTGTCTAGAGACTCAACAAAGAAACCATTGTTTTTGTTTAGGTGCCGCCTCATTTGTTAATCTAAATCTTTGCATGTCTGAAATGCAAATACAACTCCCACTCTTTTTTTTTAACCTTACAATGTGAATAGTAGGGTTGGAGTTAGAATACAGCAGGTAGGGCTTTTTGCCTTGCACATGGCCCACCTAGGTTTGATTGTCAGCATCAAATCCCATATGGTGCTTATGGACCTCTAACAACACCAGGAGTAATTCCTGAGTGCAAAGCCAGGAGCAATCACTGAGAATCACTGGATGTGATCCTCCCAAAAAAATACTGTGAAACTAAGAACTTTCATCATCATTTTAAATTACCTTCTAAGTAAAGGAATTTGAGTTCATAGCCAGAGAATTCTTGGTAGTATTAACAATTAAACTTTGGAAGCATTTATTCAGAACATTTCAAGATTCCACATGCATTTTGCCAATCTTTATCTATTGCTCTATAAATACAATACAAGAAAACTTTCAGAAAGTCTCATCCTCTTGGATCCATTCACAAGATGCTTTAAACTTGCCCTCAACTACTTCTGGGCTTCTCAATGGGGGGCTCAGAAGACTCCAGTTACACATTGCTTCTTTCACTCTTTTAGTACTCAGGTTCCAGTGCTTCCATCTGGGACCACTAGCAACTCCAGGGCCACCAGAGCTGGCAATCTGTGACAGGTGAAGGACTGTTCCCTGATCTGGCGTTTCCCGTGAAGAAGCGTCCTGCAGCAGATGTGTTTGCCACTCAACATCAACTTATCAAAATGGCTTGCTTTGTTCCCTTTGGAAAAGCCATAATTGAAAGATGCAGAAACAAAAAGAATAATTTAACAACCATCTGTGTGGCTGCCATTTGTAATTAACAGGTATTAACATTTTATACAATTTGCTCCACATGTTGTTGATACAATAATATTATCATAAGGCTGAATCTTGCTGCTCATTGCGTGTTATATTACCCCCTTCTTCATGAGAGGCAGCTATTGGGATGGGCTTGATCCATAATTTACCAAATATTTATACCTGAGTCCATGAATAATTGACTGGTATATAGTTTTTTCTACAAATATTACCTTATAGCATTTGAATTTCTGTAATCAGCTTCAATTTCTTCCAACAAAGGATAGTATATATATGTATATATATATATATATGTATATGTATGTATATATATTTATATATGCAGAGCCTCACAAGAAGCCAGATGACCCCCCACTCCATGAGGGCCACATCCAGACTTCCTTCTAGTCAGAACTCCACCCAGCAGAAGAGTGTATCACAGCCTGGTGTGGTTCATCAATAAATGCTGGAGATCAGAGGTGACAACAAGAGTACGCCACCTGCATGGCAGAGCCTGGAAAGCTACACGTGTTATATTTGCTATGCCAAATACCAGTAACAATTATAGACCTCATTCCCATGACCTGATGGAATGGTTTGAGGCTCTTTATGTTCCTGGAGCAAGCAGATGCCCTTGGGCTCTACTATCATGTTACAGGACATACGGAGATGTTACTGGTGCCCTCTCGAAGAAATTGATGATGAACAGGGAAGAAAGTGAGACAGTGACAGTGATACACACACACATATATATAAGAGAAAGGAGGGAGGACATTTGTTGTGGGTAGTGGTGGACCACACCAGACAGTGCCCAAGGACTGATTCCTAGTTTTGTGTTCAGGAATCATGCTTAGGGGGGATGGAGGAACCATCGGGACTCTGGGAATTTATCCCACTTTATCTGCCTGCAAGGCAAGCACCTTACCTACTATATATTGCTCTGCTCCCTGTTTGTTGTATTTAAATCTAGTTCACATGTAATATTTGTGAAATTATCTTCCACTAATATATCTATTTAGTGGAAGTATATGTTTTCTATTTTTTTAAATTTATTAAAATTCCATGATTTGCAAAGTTATTTATAGCTGGGTTAGACAAACTGTGCTCCAGCACCAATCCCACCATCAGCGACTTCCACCAGGCTTCCAGGTTCGCCTCCCAGACTCCCAACCCCCACCCTTATCCATCCAAGGCTTACCACATTCAACAGACACCTTTTGAAACTTGGTTGTTGAAATTTGGTTCTCTTGTTTTTAGTATCATTGACTCTGGTTTGGAGTCTGTATGGCTCTTTAAAAATCCACTGGGTGCTATTTAAGTTGAGTTTTTCTATTGCACTCATAATATCTGTCTTTCAAGGATCTAGGCATCACTTATTTTAGAAGAATCTTCACAGATCATGATAAAGGGACATAAATCTAAAATGGTGTTCTAACATGGTGAAGTCAATCTATTTTGTTCATTCTGAATATAACATAATTTTCCATGCTTTTTTCTTAGCCAAAAATTTATTTTTCCTAATTGTGTGCATATTGCCTTTAAGAATTTAAAATACTATAGAATTATACTGTATACTTTGTTTGATCACAGTTCTTGTGCTGAAGAGCTGAAGATTAAAGTATAAATTTCTGTGTAGAGAATAAATGATTTAACTTTTTCAGTTTAACCAATGTAGAAGTTAGTCTAGCATGTTCTAGAGTTATTCGTAGAATATAAAATCATAAAATGACTCCTTACTTCCACATATGTCTAAATCCAGGGAGTGGCATAGAAGTCAACTTCCGTGGTTTACTCCTGATTAACCAAACTTTTATCTATATTCAGAGAGAAAGAGTAAGCCCAAATTCAATTCATTGAATCTGCCTTTCTTCATTAGCCCTTTGTTTTACAATTGTTAGTTTCTACATGAATTCTTACATATAATTGCTTTTATAAAATGCTCACTATTTCCTTGAGAAACAAGAATCACACAATGGATTATGTAATGCTTTTGTCTAGGCTACTAGGAATCATGTGGCTAAATCATGATGGCAGAATTGTACCTCTCTGTCTGTGCCAATTTAAGTTGTTCATGACTTATTTCAAACAACTTAGTTCATTTGTTAAAAAACAACTATCATTTTTATGACCATACAATCATTAAGCAAACTAGACAATTGAAACAATAGAAGACTTGTCACTTGTCACTTGTCTTCCCGTGGTTCATACATTTGCTTGAGTGGGTGCCAGTAATACTATAACCTTTTGGAGACATCATACTTTGTATAGTGAGATGACACAGAGCTCTGAGAGAAAAATGCTTGTCTTCACATGTCTTCTCAGGTTTTCAACTTTGAACAGTGATACAATTTTGTTTTGTCATCTTAGATTTTTTTTTTTGGATCACAGCTAATGATGCTCAGGGATACTCCTGGCTCTGACTCAGGAATTACTCCTGGTGATGCTTTGTGGACCATGTCTGATATCTGGATTGAACCTGGGTCAGCTGTATGCAAGGCAAAGCCCTCTCTGCTGTGGTATCCCTCCCGCCCCATCAATTTAGATCTTCATTATTTTTTTCTTTTTTTGGGTACACTCGGCAATGCTCAGGGTTACTCCTGGCTCTTTGCTCAGGAATTACTCCCTGGCAGTACTCAGGGGACCATATGAAATGCCAGGAATTGAACCTGGACCAGCCACATGCAAGGCAAATGCCCTACCTACTGTGCTATTGCCCCAGCCCCTAACTTAGATCTTTAGCTTACAACATTACTGTAGCCCTTACTGGATTCACCTACAACCATCTTGCATGGTTTTATCTTTTTATTGTCCTCAGATATTATTTTATTTGCAAAAAAACTGGAGTAAGACACTGTCATCATCATCACCATCAAGGGAATAATGTAACAGTGCCTTTAGTGATCTTTCCACAGCTCATTTTGCAAGTCAAACACATTTTAAGCCTACTTTTTATTTATTTAGTTTTTTTTCATGCCAGGAATATAACTCAGGGCTTTTCATACACATGGAAATTCTCTACCACTAAGTTGCATATTTGATCTTCAAGCCTTAATGTTAGATACCAGGCTACATTCTATGCATCTACATCTTTCAAACTTTACTCTCAACACAGACCTCTGATGTAGTATTTAAAATTTCAAGTATTGAAAGGAAATATTCCTTTTTCTAGGGTCATATAGCATGCTCATGGCTATTTGGAAAATCTTATCTGGAGATTTTTTCCCCAGTGCTTGAGCATTGAACCACCACTTTCTTTCATATCACTAAGGAACACAGATGCTACAAATGGTATCTAAAGCAACAATATTTCTCAGCAACAGTCACGGATCTGATCATTCTGGAGGAAAGAATACTCCATTCTTCAGTAATAGTGCTTTAGAATCTATAAATTGAAGAGATATCTTATTTGTTCCCAAGAGATATACGTTATAAAAAATCTAGCAGCCTTTATCTGCCAATGAGTGTGATGCCTCCTGCATCCAATGCCATTTGTCAAGACAAGAGTAAGACCCCACCTGGCTTCACCTAGCAAATAATCTCTGACTACTGACTATGTGACTTACTTTTTCTCCTACTGTCACAAGCTTATTTTAGCTGAGCGGATGTTTTTAGAGTTCCCAAGGATGGAAGGTACTGAGGGTTTTTCCCCTTCCCGGGGTCAGTGCTAGATTTCCGTGACAGATATTTCTGCCCTTCCTTTTGCCTGCTGGGGTTCTTACCCCTTGGCCTCTGTCCATGCCTGTCTTCAGGCCCCTATAAGCTCTATCACTCTAGAAGAAGGTCAGGAGATAAATTCTGTTCCAAATGGTCAAGCTGAATTCTCTCCTGTGCAGGGAGCCTGACAGACTGTGTCCCCACTGTTCCCCTTGCTGCTCTGTCCAACAAAACAGCTATAAGGCCTGACTGCTCCCGCCTGGAGATCCCAGCAGACCCTCAGGCTGCAAGCAGTCTCTGTGGCACCTTCACGTTTCTGCTCCGTCACTTTTTTAATGATTTTTCTTCTTGATATGTTTAAACTTAGCCCTACCTCGTCTTTGTCTCATAATATATTAGTATTTGACTTTTGTTCTTATCACTTACATGTGCCTTTCTCTATCACCTTCATGATTCTGATTGTTGATTCAGATAGAAGCCTCAAGAGTATAGGCATCGGAGACACATCTTGTGATACTCTGGTCATGATATAATGGGTTTTAAATCCCGGGTTTCTCATACACACACACACACACACACACACACACACACACACAGAGCATCTGTGCTATCACTTAAGTCACATTAACAACATGCTCAGAATGTGGCCTTGGCTCTTCTAGACTATATTCTTAAATGGATCTGATCATCATTTCTCCTCTAAATGGAGAGCCTAGAAGAGATCTCTCATTTTTTCCCATATGGTCTCCTGATCATGGTCCTAGATCATCTCTTTTCAATGGTCATAAAAAGGGATTATATTTTGGTGAAAAATAGATCCACTAAAAATAGACAAAATTCAATAGATTTTTATTCAGTTTAATACCAGTAAAAATTTAGGAATAGAAACAAGATCTTGTGGTATATATAGACAGTGGAATACTATGCAGCTCTAAAAAATAAAATCATGCAGTTCGGAGTGATGTGGATGAAACTAGAGGATATGCTAAGGGAAGTCAGTCAGAAGGAAAGGCATAGGCACAAAATGTTCTCTCTCATATGTGGGACTTAAAGATATAAAAGTCAGTAAGCAGCAAAGGCTTAAAGCTAATTTACATAATGCGAGAATGAGTCACACAATTGAGGTGGTGAAGGGGAAACATTGAGAAGGAGGGCATTGGGGTCCTGTGGAAAGGCATGTGGAATGTGGTACTGGAATTACGTCCATGAGAAACCATAATTAACAATTGTAAATCATAGAATGCCAATCATTAAAAAATGTCAATCATTAAAAAATAAGATTAACATCTGTTACAAAATTAAAAAAAAATAAGCTTTATCTGTAGAGTTAAGCATATACCAAAACATATAACAAACGGATTATCTAATGAGCAAGTAATGGAAAAGTATATTCAATAATGATTGCTGATTTAGTAAAGGCAGGCTTAGGACAACATTTTTTTTTCTTGTTGTGCATCAATTTTGCTATTTCCATTCCTTTTCCACCCACCCCAAAGACCCTTGTTTAAACATGTCATATATTCATATTCAGCATTGCCTTTCATTTGGCTTTCTTAAATGTGAAACCAGATAAGATTATGCACACACATCTCAGAACTGTTTTTTTCTCCAGAGTAATGGTGCCTTTGATGTTCAAGAAGAATTGAGGTAAATAATACTTTGTACTAGTCCCTTTGTTGTGAAGGCTGCATGAAGTCTGAGGGCACCCTTCAAATGTGTGCATGTTGGGATGCCCAGTTACCCTGTCCACATTTCAATTCTGATATTTCCCAACTGTACCACATTTGTTGAATTGCAGCAGCAATACTCTCCTGCCTTGAACCCATCCCCAGAGACTACTATGGGTATGCAGTTCCCACAGGCAGAGGCACCAGATGACAACACTTAATCAGCTTTAAGAGATAGTGCCCTTGAGCTCTTGTACCCTCATCTGAATAAATGGGAATGATGACCTTTATGTCTATGCTTCTTCAATAGAACCCAGGTCAATTTTTTTTTCCCTCCCTTTTTTTTTATTTATTTTTTTTTTTTTTCCCCCTCCCAAAACGAGCTTAGGACATGATCAGGTTCATTCATACCAGATGTCCAGTGCATATGATCTCTTCTCATCTCTTTGATCACTGGGAAATGAGTCAAAGAAACAGAAGAAAGGGGAAATAAAGGTACTGTTTAGGAAATGGTTTCTAAAATACCATGACAACCATGGATTAGTGAAGAGGTGACTGGGATCTGCCTTCCAGGGTGGAGGTGTGGAGCATAGTTGGTATTCTTCAGTCCCTGTTGGACCTCGGAGTGGCTTGGGTGTGAGACAGGGATGAAAACGCTCTTCTGTAAGTTCTAATCTGCTTGAAATTAGCCTGGATCCCCCACCAAGGGCTGAGAGATGTGTTTCCTGCCACTTGCTCCTTGTGTGACTTTGTTTGAGCCTGTCTCTGGGAGGGTGTACAGTGCAGAGCCTACAACCTCAGTCTGTCAGAACACAGATGAAGATTGGGATCCTAGCTTTATACACTTGCTATGTGAAGGCCTGATGAGAGGAACAGCTTTCAGAATGAATTGACATGGGAAAAAACTGAGAGAATAGGCTACAAAGTATAATGGTGGCCATGCCCTCAGAACTGGACCCGAGCTGGATACTCTGACCAACTCCATCCTTTTAATCAGTCTGAAGAGGAGGAGATACAGGTCTGGGGCTGTGGGGCCCCAGGTATGGGAGGTATCTGAACGTAGGGATGGATGGCAACTTCTTGTTCAAAGATCTGGAAAATTCCCAGGAGTGGTGTGGCTGGGTCTACCCTGGGAAGCCAAAAACACACAGCAGAAACTCCATCTGCACTTTTATTTTCATAGCAGCACTATTCACAATAGCCAGAATCTGGAAATAACCAGAGTACCCAAGAACTGATGACTGGATAAAGGAACTTTGTACATCTACACAATGAAATACTATACTTTTATTTTCATAGCAGCACTATTCACAATAGCCAGAATCTGGAAACAACCAGAGTGCCCAAGAACTGATGACTGGATAAAGGAACTTTGTACATCTACACAATGAAATACTCTACAGCTATTAGTAAAATTAAAGTTATGAAATTTGCTTATAAATTGATGGACATGGAGAGGATCATGTTGAGTGAAATTAGCCAGAAGGAAAAAATATATATTATGATACCAATATCCAAGATCAGCCTCGCCTGCCCCCCCCAGCTGAGCCTCACAACAAGCCAGACCACCCTCCCTTACTCCATGGGGCCCGCCATTTTCCACATCTGGACTTCCCTCTCTTCACAACTCCACCCAGCAGACCAGACTATCACAGCTCGGATCATCGACAGCCACCCTGCAGCAGTTTTTTTTTCAATCCGGCCCAGGTATGCTGAACCAGAGACTCTCAGACATGGGGCAGAGCTGCTACTTGCTCTCCCTGTGCCCAGCTGCTCGTGAGGTGCCCGGGAGGCATGGCAGGTTCTAGGCCTGGCCTGCCACCCCAGCTGAGCCTCACAACAAGTCAGACCACCCTCTCCTACTCCATGGGGCCCGCCATTTTCCACATCTGGACTTCCCTCTTGTCACAACTCCACCCAGCAGACCAGACTCGCTAGCAGCCCGGCTCACTAGCAGCCCCACGGTTTATCAATAAATGCTTTATTTAGAGGTGACTACAACAGTATGCCACCTGCATGGCAAGCCTTGCAAGCTGCTCGTAGTATTTGATATGCCAAATACCAGTAACATTTATATTAGGTCATTCCGTGACCTAATATAATTGTTTGAGGCTCTTTATGTTCCTGGAGCAAGCGGATGCCTTTGGGTTCTACTAGCATGAGACAGGACATATGGAGATATTACTGGTGCCCGCTTTAGCAAATAGAAGATTAACGGGAAGATAGTAATAGTGATAGATAGTGATCCAAGATCAGACAGAGCATGAAACAGGAGGTCTTGTCAATAGGTGGAATCTACCACAAACGTCGGGGAGTCAAAGATTAGGCAAGACAGAGAAGGGAACATTGTGCAATAATCATCGAAATGATAATACCAGTCTAGAACTGAGCATTGAATATAGGCAAAAGATACATATGATAACCTCTAAATGTATGTATTGCAATCCACAATGTGCAAGAGAGAGGAGAGAGAGACAGAGAGAGAGAGAAAGAGAGAATAGAAATAAAGAACCTGCCATAGAGGCAGGCTAGGGAGCAGGGAGGGAATTGGGAACATTGGTGGTGGGAAATGGGCACTGGTGGAGGGAAGTATGTTAGAACACTGTATGACCAAACCCAAACATGAACATCTTTGCAATTGAATATCCCACTGTAGTATAATAAAATAGTTTAAAAAAAGAGCTGGAAGATGAGCTGTCTTCACTTCTTTTCTTTGCAGGATGCTGCCCACAAGGCAGATGAAATCTCTACTCCTCATCTTTGCCACCTCCTCCATTTCACTCACTCATTGGGTCCACTGGGGAAGAGTAAGGAGACTAGCCCCAGAAGGCTGGCCCCACACTCTAAGCTAGACTTTTTCTCCATGAAACTATGGTCCAGAGATTCTTGTGTGAACCTCCACTGCTGTCTTTTCACTTACTTTTTGTTAGAGAGGAGTCCATCAGTGCTCAAGATTTACTCCTGTTTCTGTGTTCAGAAATAACTCCTGGATGTGTTTGGGAGACTATATGCAGTGCCAGGAATTGAACCTGGGAAGGCTGCCTCCAAAGCAAGTACCTTAACCCCTGTACTATATCCCTGGAATGCCCACTGTCTTATATGCAAGAGACAGTGAACATTTTCTTCTGTAACGCAGATGTAGACTGGCAAATTCCTGCAGGGCCTAGATGATAGGTCTGTTCTTTAGGAGTTTGGAAATCTAGATGGTATACCGAGGGTGTCAACTGTCCCCCTCTCCTTTCACTTTCTATAGAAATGCTTTAGCACTTGTTTTCTCCAGGCTCTCAATGTCTGCTGTATCCCAAAGGCAAATTTCAAAATCAGTGTGTTTTCTTTAGAGCCCATTATTTTAAAGCCAGGAAGTTTCTTGAAGTAGTTTCAAACTTGAGAAAGTACCAAGGGGGAGGGGGCAGGGGCAGCTTTGCAAAGAGGGTTCTTTGTAGGAACACTTGGGGAGCTGCCAAATTTCTAATCAGAAATGAAGTTGCCTTTATGTAGGAAAGGAAACGGTACTTTCCCCACCAACTGGAAGGAAGGCCTGTGCTCTTGCTTCAGTGATCAGCACTGCGTCTCAGATAGGAGTGGGTGGGGGAGGGACATGGGAGAGGAGCAGGAGAGATGCACTCAGAACTGGCCAAACATAACCAACTGGATGCATGAGGACAGGACCCAGGTAGAAAAGTGTAATTGACTACAGTGAACCCTATGAACAGTCCAGAGAGCATTGCTGCGGGTGCAGTACAGTGGGGCTTAGTAGGTGAGCGGGCAGATCTGGTGCTGTGTATATGCTCCCCGGAAGTGGTGGGGCAAGTGCTCACTGCCTGATGAGGCAGCCATGACAGAGGTTCCAGCCTCTCGATTTTGTTTCCCAGGACCCCTGGTAATTAAATCGGGGCCCACGTGACCAGTTGTGACTGGTGGGTGACATGCCCTGCTTTAAGCTCCAGCTACACTTAGCTTGCAGCCCATCCCAGCTCATCTAGAGAGGTTTTGAATCAGCTTTGGCACTTGTAAAGCCAAAGGGCCCACCTGAACTGCTGAATTTCAATAGAGTTGTTTACCTGCAATCATTTCTAGATAGCCCAGCCCACTATGGGCTGGGCTGGGAAGTTTCAGCAGATTTCTATCTATAAAACAAGCTGGGAGAAAAAAGGCCCTTTTGCCATTTTGGCTTCCCTTGACTTCTGCCTCTTCATTTTCTGTTTGGCTTTAACATGTGTTGGCAGCTATCTTGGTCTACACATGGCGGGGCCCAGCCAGGAACCCAAAAATCCTGTTTTTTTTTTTCCTGTTCTTGGATTTTATATCAGAACCTGTGAGAGTAAAGCCATTTAAAACTATGCCGGATTCCTGAGTTTCATCCATTCCCCCACTGACTTTGGAGGTTGAAGGGAACTTGCTTCCTGGTATTGTTGTGGACCCCAGCGGCTCCCGACATGTGACAAATAAGATGAGGAGAATGGACACTCATCTAATCACTGGGCAAAGTTAGTGGTAGCACCTATTCTCAGAACATAAACTTCTTACATTATGGTGCACATGCATATTCTGGCATGCTGGACAGGCAATGCAGATGATGAATATGTAAACTGAATGGTAAAAGATGAATAAGTATCACTTGTATCACTTCACTTGTCTTCCCGTTCATCATTGATTTGCTCAAGCGGGCACCAGCAACATCTCCATATGTCCTGTCACATGTTACTAGAGCCCAAGGGCATCTGCTTGCTCCAGGAACATAACGAGCCTCAAACCATTTCATCAGGTCATAGGAATGAGGTCTATAATTTTTACTGGTATTTGGCATATCAAATACGACACGGATAGCTAGCCAGGCTCTGCCATGCTGGTGGAATCTGGAGTGATGGCACAGCGGGTAGGGTGTTTGCCCTGCAAGCAGCCAACCCAGGTTAAAATATAGCAAATCATGTCAAAGTGTAGTGGTTCAAGTTATAAATGCAACATAAATATTAGTACAATTATAGGTTTATATTAAATTAGACACTTAGATCACTATTATTATCTTTCCGTTCATCATCTGTTTTCTAGAGCGAGCACCAGTAACATCTCCATATGTCCTATCTCATGCTAGTAGAGCCCAAGCGCATCTGCTTGCTCCAGGAACATAAAGAGCCTCAAACCATTATATTAGGTCATGGAAATTACCTAATATAATAACCATTATATTAGGTCCTGGGAATGACCTAATATAATTGTTATCAAAAAACAATACGGGCAGCTTGCCAGGCTTGCCTTGTGGGTGGCATACTCTTTTAGTCACCTCTAAATACAGCATTTCTTGAACATCAAGACACTTAGATATTAAAGATCTGAATATACAACATATACAATGGATATGTAATAATATACATATATTATATATACATATATTACATATAATATTAATATATACAATATTATATTATACATGATATTACACTTGTCATGTGTAATACATATACAATGTATACGTAATGACTTTACAGTTACTTAAATATGAAGCAATATATACTTTCATATACAATGTATGTCTTTATACATATGTGTTTATGTAAGTGGAATGCAATACTCATGCATACACAGACACACACACACACATACACACACATAATATATATATATATACATATAAAGATATATGATGTTAAACCAGGCAAGAAAGTAAATCAGTTGAGGAACAGAAGGTTTGGGGAGACCAGTTATTAAGAGATATTCATGAAGGTCTTAAAATGAAGAAGCAAAAGTTTGACTCAAGGGTAAAGGAGTAGGCCACTATCTACGCAGGCATCTGAGAAGAAACACACCAATTTCCCTTGTGTGTGTGGTTGTGTATTAGTGATCACATACAGTTTGTCTTTCTCCCTCTGTCCTGTTTCACTTACCCTCTAAGTCATTCCTGTTGTAAATGGCGAGGAGACAAAGGTGACTTCAAAGGTTTTCCCCAACACCTGGACAAAAGGAATTGTCAATATTGAGTGGGAAAAGCCACAAACGGAGTGGGAGGACTCCGTTTGTGGGATTATCAAGCTGCATGTACTAGTGGGTATTCAAATACATGGCCATTACATGTGTGTCTAAAGTTAGAAAAGACATTCAGGGCAGAGTCAAACATAGATAAGACAGGACTTCTTAGAAGGTTTTGGAATACGGAGATTGCGGAAGCCACGAGATGAAGGGGGATCATTTTCATATCTTTGTGTTTTTCTGTGACTGAATTGCACCTGCCATAACAGAAAGGGAATTAGCTTTGAGGATGTGCATCATTAATGAAGAATGGCTCCACCTCTAGAGCAAGTTATCTGGATTTCCCTCAAGAACCAGCATGCACACACACACACTCACACATGTACACACACACGCGCACACACACATACACACACCTTCTGAAGAGAAATTTTATATGAAGATGAAAAAAGCAAGGTAAATTATTCACTAAATTATTTGATCGGTGCAGATGGGTAGAAGAGACTTGTTATTTGTCCTGTCTAGTTGTACGATTAATGTTTGAGAACTCATCCACTTAAATAAATCATAGAACATCTGAGAATTCCAGGGCCATTCTAAGGCCGGTCTTTGTCTTATGTCCTTAAAATTAAAGAGTAGCATCTCCACTGAAAATGGGGGCTTTGAGGTGGGTGTTTTGAGGCCATACCTGGCTGTGCCTAGGGCCTATTCCTGGCTCTCATACTCAGGAGTGATCTTGGTCAATCTCTGGGGGTCATATGTATGTTGCAGGGGTTCAAACTATGGTGCACTGATTGCAAAACAAGTTCTTTAACCTCTGCACTATCTCTCCCGCACCCCAATTGAAAATTTGAAGAACATTTTCTGGTGAATGTACAAGTGTACATAGACCAGACATTAAATGAAAATGAGCTTCAGTGACTATAGATGAGCAAGTGGAGGACTGTGTAGGATCCATTAACTATTCATCTACTACCACAAAGAGATTCATAACCTTTTCTCTGCATGCTTTCAGCACCTAGATATTTCTATATGAAAATGTCCAGTATTTAAATAGAAGCACTTGGTTTATTTTAATAGGCATTTGTGGACTTGTAGAAACACATTTTCTGTTTAACTGTCACTTCTTGGAAATATACTTTGGCTCTAGTTTAAAGACTTTTCCTACTGGTCCAGCCCTTTTTGGAAAACAATATGGGCATTCCTCCGAAAGCTAGATATTGAGCTCCCATTTGATCCAGCAATAGCACTCCTGGGAATATACCCAAGAGACCGAAAAACACATAGCAGAAACACTATCTGTACTTCTTTATTCATCTCTGCGCTATTCGCTATAGCTAGAATCTGGAAACAACCTAAATGCCCGAGAACAGAGGACTCGCTAAAGAAACTGTGGTTCATCTACACAATGGAATACTATGCGGCTGTCAGAAAAGATGAAATTATGAAATTTACCTGCAAATGGATGGACATGGAGTCTATCATGCTGAGTGAAATTAGTCAGAAGGAAAAGGACAGATATAGAATGACTGCATTCATTAATAGGATATAAATAGATACCAGTGTTTTACTAAATATGGGAAACGGTAATGGCAGATTAAAACTCACCACTGAATATACACAAAGAGACTTAAGTGATAAACTCTAAATATCTGCAGGGCTAGCCACAATGCGTAAAATAAGAGGGAGAGAGATGCAGAGACAGAGAGAGAGATAGAGAGAGAAAGAGAGGAAAACTGGGGTACCTGTTATTAAGGCGGCCTGGGGGCGGGAGGGGAAGGGTACATTGGTGGTGGAAATGGGGCACTGGCGGAGGGAGGGTGCTGGAATACTGTACTACCAGGAACCAATTATGAACACCTTTGTAATTGTATGTTTCACGGTGGTATAATTAAAAACTTAAAAAAAAAAAGACTTTCCCTGTCTATCTTTGTTTGGAAATTGACTGGGAACCTGCCATGTTCTTGGTATATACAGAAAGATAGAGCTGTAGATGACAAGATTGGTGCCCATCCTGTGGGGAAAATAGTTAGAATTATGAGGCCAGGCTTTGAGTCTACGAAAGATAGTCAAGGAGCATGGTGCAAGGAAAAAACGGCTTTCTGCAGGGAAAAGGTAGAAAAGGAAGGGCACACTAGAGTTAAACCCAGCCTGCAGGGTGCAGAAAGTATACAAGTTGTTCAGTTTGGTTAACGTAATCTTCATGTCCAAAGTGTACTAATATATGCGTAATGATAGACACATAATAGATTCTGGTTAAGATCTCTTATCCAATTGAACTGCTCGCTGAAATGTTCTTAGCAGTTTTACTAAAATTTATTGTATTTTACATGGCAATTCACCTCTCAAAGGTGAATTCATGGGGCCGGAGCAATAGCCCAGTGGGTAGGGTGTTTACCTTGCACGTGGTGGGCCCATGTGGTCCCCCGAGCACCGCCAGGAGTAATTCCTGAGTGCAGAACCAGGAGAAACCCCTGAGCATTGCTGGATGTGACCCAAAAAGCAAAAAATAAAAATAAAATAAAAATAAAAAAGTGAATTCACCTCTCTAAAGCACAGTTCACCTCTCTAAAGCACACTAGTCAATGTGCTTTAGTATATTTACAAGACTCTTTAACCACCTTACTTTCTAATTTTAGAACATCTTTGTCTCCCTAAAACAAACCCCTAACCCATTGACAATAATTTCCAGTTTACTACCTCCCTGTCCTAGATAGCCACTCATCTGTTTTCTATCTGAAATATTATCTATTCCAGATATTTCATAGAAGTGGAATTATGACAGCATGTGGTCCTAGGTGATTGCTTTGACTCGGCATATGTTTCCAAGGTTTCCTAGGATGTGAAAATCTTAACACGTGTTTCTTTGGTTTTCCAGATAATATTTCATGCTACTTTTCATTTGATTTCATTTGTTTTTATTTCCAACATTGATGGATGGACATTGGTTTCTACATACTTACACTTAATATATTTTTATTAAATATAAATGCTTTTGTATTTCTACTTTCAGCTCTAATACATACTGTTGCTATAAAGATTATATAACTGTCTTATGTAGAATTATTTTTCCTCCTGGGCATAAAGTTAGATGAAAATTGCTTGGTCAATGGGTATATCAAGCTTTTCCAAACTGATGCACCATTATACATTCTCATGTTCTAGATTGTAAGTGTCCATATCTTTGATCTATGGTTTTATTGCAATATATTTGTTAGTTTTGATATCAGGATAATGATCAACCTATAGAATTATTTGACACTTGATGTTTCTTCTATTTCATAAAAAGAATTTGTGAAAAAATATTCTCAATTCTACTTGAATATTTGGCAGAAGTGAAACTTTTCAGTTGAAGTTTTTCTCCATGGACCTGGACATGCATGAATTAACTCCATATCTTTATATTTATATACCTTTTAGATTTTCTATTTCTTCTTGAACAATTTTTTGTAATTACTATATTTAGGAATTTTGCATTTTTATCTGTATCATATTTGATACTTTTATACCTAATAATTCTTCTCTATATCGGGTGATCATGTCTGACTTTCATTCTTAATTTTAATTTGAATAATGTAAGACTCTTTGTTTTAAATATTTATTTGAATATTTTCTTCATTTGCAATATATTCCTAGAATTAATTATATATCTTTAAAAAGATTTTATTTTGAATTTTTATTTTAACAGAATATACCTAACATATTCTCAGATAGTATTGATTAGATAATATTGATATTATCTTAGATAATATTGATATTCTTAGATAATACTGATTTTAGGATAAGGTCGTTCCCAGGATCTTTCACATTTATACACTGTATACAGTTCTAGACAGGTTCTAACTGATACCCATCATCCCAGTAAGCCTAGCAAGAAGCCAGAGCAACCCACACATCATGTGGTCAGTCATTCTCAGCATCCAGACTCCATAGTTCCTCAGTGCTCCATCCAAAAGAAAACCTGATCTTTCCCCTTTAAGTTTCATCAGTAAATGCTCAAAATGAGAGCCTTCTACTGAGAGTTTACCACCTACACGGAGGAGCCTGGCAAGCTACCCGTGGTTTATCTGTTATGCCAAAAACTAGTAACAATTATGGACCTCAATTCCATGACCTGAAGAATGGTTTGAGGCTCTTCCTGTCCCTGGAGCAAGCAGATGCCTTTGGGCTACACTTGCTTGTGACAGGAGTATGGAGATGTTACTGGTGCAAATCAATGAACAATGGGAAGACAGTGATACAGTGATACCCAACATAAATTTTGCCTTGCTTTTAAATGTTTGGGGGTTTGGTTCACACTGGGTTGTTCACAGGGCTTACCCCTGGATCTGTACTCAATGAAAAAGGGATATTTTATATCACATCACTTCAGACAAAATAGAAAATGGAAGATATTTATTTTTCTTTTCTTTCTTACTTTTTTGGTAGATAATTTGCTAGAAAGAAACAAAATCCATTGTAGGTTTTTCATAAAATGTTAAATATTCCTTGTCCATATTTTAGAATTTTTCAGAATAAATAACTTTTGTACATTTTGTATATTAAAAAAAGAATGATTCTCAGGAATCACTCATGGGGAGCTCAGGGACCATACAGGGTGCTGGGGATAGAACCTGGGTCAACCATATACAAGGTAAGTGCCTTAATCACTCGACCCTTACATTTTTTGTGGGGAGGAGCACTGGTTTGCAAACTGTTATTAGTAGGAATTCATATGTGAATTATTACAGCCTTCTTAACTACTTTTTGTGTAATGTTTAAACACATTTTATATGTTGATAATATTGTTCTACTATCACCAACACCCATCTGCAGAACATTTTCATCTTATAAAACTGAAACTCTATATCAGTTCAAAAAATAATACCCTTTTCCCCACCTCTGATACCAAGGAGGCCACTATTTTATATTTAATCATTATTATTTTGGCTACCTTAAGAGCCTCATATAAGTGGCACCATATGGTACTTTGTGATTGGCTTATTTCACTCAGCAGAATGACAGGTTTATTTATATTTTGTAAATGTCAGAATTTTCTTTTTTAAAATGTGAATAATATTTCATTATATATGTTCTAATTTTACTTTATCTATCATTCATCGGTGGACACTTGGATTGTTTCCACATTTAGGCTATTATGAATAATGCTACATAAGTGTTAAAAAATATCTTTTCAGGACCCTGTTTTCAATTCTTTTGATTACATATCCAGGTGGGATACAATCATATGGTAATTCTATTTCTAAAATTCTCAGATCCTGTCATTATGTTTTCCACAGCAGCTGTACCCTTTTACATTTCTGCCAACAATGCTCTGACGACAATTTCTCTTGCCAACATGATTCTCTATTATTGTTCTTTAAATGTATTTTATTTTTTAAATAATAGCCAGGTATAAAATCATATCTCATTGTAGGTTTGACTTTCACTTATCCAATAGATGGTAACATTATGCATTTTATTTTTTGCTGCTTTGGTAACCACGAAGGTCTGGTTCTACCATTGCTTGTGCTCCAGTGAATGAGAAATCTGGTTGGAGTTGAGAAAGAGCTTTGCTGGCAACATCCAGCAGGTGGGAAGATGGTAGACTCCTCTTCTCAAAGCAACCATCTTGTCTACAAGGCCAGAAGAGTGGGGTTTCTCTAAGGAAAGAACAGGAAGAAAGGGTGTGCTGTAGACTTTGTAGTGGCAAAGTCACCACCTAGGTTGGTTCCCTGAGGCACACTACATCTTATTTTTAAAACCTAAACAGCATGAAAAAGTAGTATTTTGCGGGATAAAATGTAAGCTGAGGACAAGCTGTCCTTATCTTCAGTTGGAAGACAAAGTATCTGGTTGCTTTGGCTTTTGAGCGTCTGTTTATAATGTACTACAGACTGCATTCTAGGTTCATCATTCATGTTCATTGGTTGGTTGATATTCTTAGATGTGTATTTTCACAGTTCAGTCTAATATCCGTTGGTCTTTCAAATGTGCTACTACCTAGGGATATGCATACAGATCACATATCTCTATTCACTTCTCCCTAATTGTTTTCTTTCTATCTCCCTCAATTTTCTAATGTCCATTGTCTGATCTTCATAGTCACTGATTCTTCTTCCATCTTCTCAAGTCATCCTCCATATTTTCCCTTAGTGTTTTGTGCATGGAATATATTTCTTTTCAAATCTTTGTCTAGTAGGTCCACCATCATGTCCTTCTTCCCTTGCCCTAGAAGTTTATGTTGTAGTATTTTCCTTGGAAAATGCCCTACTTTCCCTTTATTTTCTATCATTTGTGATTTGTGGTTTGAAGCCCTAGCATTTAGTTATATTAAAGTCCTTCTAGAAACTACATTCTCCCTCTTCCCCAGGCTTTACTATTTTTATTATTGATGCTGATTTTATTATAGATAATTCTTGTAGGAGTGATTAGTCTGAGGCATAAACTTAGGGTTTTCTTAGGATCTGAACACTTTTATAAACATACATGTAATAAAGTTCTAATTTATGACATAGATTTTTTAATATCTTAGTATTTCATATCCTTTTCTCAAGTGGTGAAAATAGAAAAAAAATAAGGATGACTATTAGAAAGGCAGAGGTGAAGAGGAATATTATATGTGGTGGGGGATGGGAGGTGCAAATATTCTAGACATTTACCTCTTTGAGTTGTGATATCAGAAGCATCTCTCCTTCATCTTCCCCAATCCTTATTCAACCCTTTGCTTCATTCTCCTGTGACCTCTTATCTATGTCACTAAGCTTCTCGGGGCATGTACAGGATTGAGTATTCAACAGCTCAGCTCCTCGATGTTGAGGACAAGGAAACATAGTTCTGATGTGACCATCCCAACAGATGAAGGAACTGCCACACAAACAGGTTCTTCAAGGCCAATATGCTGGGTTAAAAACAGCTGACTCTGGTTCTATCTGCATATGCTCTCCAGAGGACTCCACCCAGCAGACCAGCCTATCAGCCGTCCGCCGCGGCGCAAGTGGCCGCGTGGTTCATCAATAAATTCTGGACTTGGAGATGACTACAGGAGTATGCTGCCTGCACGGCAGAGCCTGGCAAGCTACCCGTGTTGTATTTGATATATATGCCAAATACCAGTGACAGTTATAGGCCTCATTCCGAATGGATTGAGGCTCTTTGTGTTCCTGGAGCAAGCAGATGCCTTGGGCTCTACTAGCATGGTACAGGACATATGGAGATGTTACTGGGGCCCGCTCGAGCAAATCGATGATGAACGGGAAGACAGTGACAGTGATCAGAAGCATCTATGTGATCAGAACATAGATCTTCAATGTTTAGAAGAGTCACTTTGCTTATGTTTTCTCACACATGTGATGTCTGCTTTTTGAGTGCATACATGTCCAGATGTCCCAAAACTATGTTGGGAAGAGGGTAACCTTGTGCTAAGAGCTGAAATTGGCCAAACATTTATTGCAGTTTACTAGCCAAGTATTTCTCTGGAAATTCAAAATCCAAAATTAATTATATGAGACAGATTATGCCAGCACAATTGTTGTCTAGGCAGAGATAGAGAAAGAGAGAAAGAGAATGAGTGTGTGAGTGTGTGTGTCCTGGTGCTCTGTCCTCTACCATCTTCCCATAATCCTCTTTTGAATGTACTTTGAAAGTATTTTCTCCAGAAATAGCATATAGCATGGCACGTATCATTGACTGTGTTTGAACATTATAACATAACATAATGTTACACAACTTATTGATTCTTTTATTTTTCTTGTTTTATTATACCACTGTGAGATATACAGTTACAAAAGTGTTCATATGTGGTATATTTCTGTGCACACACAGCTGCAAATAGTAATTTTTAGTAAGAGCCATGTAATTTTTGTCTTAATATCCTCTTTTAGCTTTTGTTCCTCTATGGATAAATTTAGTCCTAATTTAATGTTTTTATAAACATGAACTTCTCGGACACATCCTTTTATGCATCTGATCACAGGTTCTTGAAGAGAAAAAAAAGTACAAGCAAATGTTATACAGGGTAAGGCTGATCACTTTTAAATGTGCTGAGTATAGCTGCATTACGCTCAAAGTTGTCTATACCAACATTTGTTCGAAGGAGATGGCTCTTTGAGACACCTTTATTGTGTGCCTGAAATTGCAGGATTGTCATTTTAAAAGATGTACTCACTCTGAAACAGCATGCCCACCTGACATTTCTGTGATTATGGAAGAGTTGTCAAACTGCCCTGTCCAACAATATGTTTAATACTAGTCATATATGCTAGTCATACATGTCCACTGAGAAGTGGACATGTGCTGAGGGCAATTGGGGAACTGCAATAAGTTGCATTTACAATTTAATTCTAAACGTGCATGGCACATGCAGCCATGGACTATTAGAGTGGACAGCAGAGTTCATGAGGGTGAAGGGGGAAGCCATTCAACACTAACAATTGGTGAAAGTCAAATGGAGAAATGAATTGAATTTCACTGGTGTAAATATTTCCAGGAGGAGGCACTATAGTAGAGAAGAGTGAGAGTTCATTCAGGAAGACAAGGCTTGAATTAGGACTAAGGCTTACACTGGGAGAAAAATATGAGTAAACCAGTCTGAAGTTGGAAGCTTAGTATAAGTCACTAAGCATGTGTGTACATGACAGCTATGTATAATCTAAATAATAATTTATCACATAATACTAACTAAAATTGTAGTCAATACAATACTCTATTATTCATGCTCACAAAAAATGTGTAAAAAACTAAGAGCTGTGTGAAAATGTTAGAATGGAGACTTTAAAATTACTCTTCCATTTTTCTTTTCAAACTGTCTTTTAATTCTTTGTGCTTTCCTCCTTTGAAAGATTAACTAGCAGATTTTATGGCTTTATAAGAACAGATACTTTGCTGAACAATTAAGAACAAGATTTATCTATAATAACTTGGTGATCTTAAAGAGTTGAAAAAGTCTAAACATAATCTGACTTGAATAGTAGAACTTCTAAATAAAGGATCAAACACGTAGGGATATTGCTGACAGATCTGCTCTCTGTGTGCACTCTTCAGCAAAACCTTACTATGACACATTTATGGATTGATTATTCTAAACTGCCTGCTGTGAAATTCATCAATACAAAGTGTGAATTATTTGGCAAGCAAATCTTTTTTAAAAATTTAATATGAGAACAAAACATCTACTTCTAATTCTCCTTTCAGGTTGAAAAATGTAAAAAAAAAGATAGAAAGAACATATACATATATATGTATATACAGATATATACAGGTATATACACAGATATATATCTGCATATATACATTAGCATCTTGATTTAATTTTTCCCATTTTCCTTGGTCTTTGAATATTCAAAGGGAGGTAAGTATTTGATACACATTCCAGATGGTTAAAAGAAAGGCATTCAATTGTCTTGATGCTTTTTGGTGGAAATAGCCTTAGGCATCTCAATGCTGATTTGGTTAAACAAAAGCGTGATTTTTGTAAAAAAGAAGTTATTAAGCAACTTGAATATAAAACAATAAATGTGTGGCCTGATATTCCACTTTTTCCTCTAAGATGGCGAATAGTTTCCTCAAAATGAAAATGTTCTTTAATAATATATAAGTAATCTCATCAAAATCAGAGGAGTAATTTTGGCACATTATTAACATTGAATCATTGTATTCTATTGAAGTTTATAAATTTCCCCATATCCTCTGTAGTGATTGTCTTAATGCAAAACTAAATGTTACTTTGGTCTTGCTTTCACTTTAAACTACATCATACTGAAACAGTCTTACCTTGAAGTTTATGCTCTTGATACCAGTTTTTGTTTTTTCTTTTTTACTAAGTTGCAGCACTTTGGCTCAATTTAATGGTGCCATATAACAGGCTTCACATTACTCATATCTTATCAAGAGTAACTCAAAATTTATTTTTGATGAATCTTGAGGTCATGTTCTCACTGAATCTGGCATTTTGTATTATCCCATGTGGCTCCATATAGATCTTCCTCTCAACAAGCTGTGTCTTACAATATGTTGCTGACTTCTGCTTTTGAGAGATAGATGCTGTTACTTTCCCTCTACAAGCATAGACCTATAACTCCAGAGGAATTGATATTAGTTGTCTCCAAAGTCAGGCCACTGGAGGCAATACAGCAGCCTCCATATTGACATGAGGAATTTAAACACTATAGCCTGGTGAAGAAGAGATACCATAAGAAGTGATCATGTGCAAGAATTCTATCTGAAAGATGCAAACAGTGCATGTTAATGTCAAATGTCCCAAATTTGACACCAGATTTCATGTTTCCACCTAAGGAATTGTTTCTGTTCTCCATTTCTTCTCAGCTGAAGCCTCGAACAACATCCCAGCCCAGTGACCAGCTATTGCTTCATAATTAGGTCCTAGGCCATGGTGACCTAATTATGCTTGCTGGAGAAAGGAAATAAAGGAAAGGAAGAGCTGAAGAAGAGGAAAGTATGTTGGAGTTAAGAAACCTTATTCACACTCTGCATTTGCCACTTGCAGGGTTATCTTTGACTTCCTGCTAAACCAGGGACTCTGCTTTATCATCAGTAAAGAGGTGTAAGACTGCAAGTACCCCCACAAGAGGAGTAAATGTTTCCTGCAAATAGAAGCTTGTTGTACCCCTACACGTTATCCACACTGGCACAGATAATCCAAAAGTTAGGGGTCTTGTGACCTTATTTATCTGCTGATTAGCTCAAAGTTAGCATTAAATGCTTAAATAATAAATGAGTCCATATTATAAATTATACAAAGTCATATGAGTGATGGGTATGATTACTGATAAATATTTCTAAGTCCTGAAAAACTCACCATTTCATTAACATATATTCTATATACAAATCCATATAAATTCATTTTTTTAAATTGAATTTCAACTTAAGGTATTGTTACTAGTATATGATAGGTTCTCAATAAATGTGAATAATCAGATAAACAGATATATGGATGGAGAAATATCACTGTATCACTGTCTTCCCGTTCATCATTGATTTCCGAGCGGGCCCCAGTAACATCTCCATATGTCCTGTCTCATAGTAGAGCCCAAGGCATCTGCTTGCTCCAGGAGCATAAAGAGCCCCATTCGGAATGAGTCTATAATTGTTACTGGTATTTTTTTTTTAAATACAACGGGTAGCTTCAGGCTCTGCCGTGCAGGTAGCATACTCTTCAATGGAGAAATAAATAAGCTATTGATAGGAGTTTATGAAACAGGTTATTCTAGACTGGTTTAATATTTTATAACTTGCACAGATGGAAACCCCTGAGAGTTTCATGTGAATTAAATGAAGAAGGTACTTGGCCAAGCAACGCTGCAGATAGAGGAGTGATGTACTAGTTCTTAAGTAGAAGAGCTTGTTTAGTTGCCATAATGGAGAGGTTAGGCTCAGAACTGTTATATGGAATAAGGAACAGCACGATTACTTTACTGGTAATTTGTACAACTGTTTTTAAAAAATATATAGTAGAACAAAGTCCAATTTTCTAAGTGTGGTTTTAAAGTGCTTCTCCATCTGTACACATCCTCTATATCCAGCCTCATTTGGCATTTTCTACTCTATTCTCAGTTTTTATCTATGGTCATAAGTTGAATATTTCTCCTTCCTTGGTGTTTTTCTTCCATTACAAATTGAAGTAGTAATAACTATTCTAGTTTTCCATTCCATTGGTTTTTGAGACTCGAATATTCAAAACTTAATGTTCAATTAATGGAATCTCATTCATCAAATATTTACTGATTATTTGAATTATGAACTAAGCTGAAAAAGACTAGGATAAATGAGTTATAATCCCTCTCACCCTCACAGTGAAAAGAACACAGACATGAGAATAGCCCTATCCCATAAAATATTATAGGTGCTATCAATCTGCATTGTAGATATAGTTAGCACAGATTACTATCTTTATTTGACAGATTTATTAACACCCACTATGAAATAATCTTGTTGCTAGTATTAACAAAGTTCAGAAGGCACAGTATGCATTCTTCATAGAACATATTTGTTTTAAGACAATGACTAGATGATAAATTAAAAAGTGTATGAATAATATAATAGAGATTAAATGTGTCACTGTCTTCCCGTTCATCATTGATTTGCTCAAGTGGGCACCAATAACATCTCCATATGTCCTGTCTCACGCAAGTAGAGCCCAAGGGCACCTGCTTGTTCCAGGAACATAAAAAGCCTCAAACCATTCCATCAGGTCATAGGAATGAGGTCTATAATTGTTACTGGTATTTGGCATATCAAATACAACACGGATAGCTTGCTAGGCTCTGCCGCTGCAGGTAACATACTCTTGTAGTCATCTCTAAATCCAGCATTTATTGATGAACCGCGTGACCACAAGTGGCCCACGCAAGCCGGGCCGTGATAGGCTGGTCCGCAGGGTGGAGTTCTGACGAGGGGGAAGTCAGAATGTGGAAAATGGAGGCCCTCATGGAGTGGGGGGGGTCGTCTGGCTTGTTGGGAGGCTCTGCTGGGGTGGCGGGCCAGGACTAGAACCTGCCATCCCTACCAGGCACCTCGTGGGGGGGCTGGGCACAGGGAGAGCCAGTAGCAGCTCTGCCCCAAGTCTGTGAGTCTCTGGATCAGCATACCTGGGCCGGATTTAAAAAAGACTGCTGCAGGGTGGATCTTGATGAGCCAGCCTGTGATAGGCTGCTCTGCTGGGTGGAGTTCTGATGAGGGGGAAATCCAGACGTGGAAAATGGAGGCCCTCATGGAGTGGGGGTCCCTCCTATAGTCTTCCTATAGTCTCAACGTAGCCAGGGTGGTAGTCTCCTGGTAAATTTTAACTGTCCCACGCTGGGTGCAGTGGGTATAAAGAGGAGTTGTGCCCAATCTAGAAAACATAGAAGTCTCCAGTAGATGTATAAGCCGGAACTTATTCAGTCAAGGTTACTTCTGTAACTGCCACACCCTCCAGCAGTGTTTACATAGAAGAGAGGTCTCATTAGAATGAACCTTGGCTTAAATAGATTAAGCTGTGAGTGGGCAAAATAACAAAGCTCCCAGATTAGCTAGATCTGTCATCCAACACCCGGTGCTTTTGAGAAGACAAAATGATGGATATGACAAAATGATCGCTAGGCCAGGAATGCAGCTCCGTGGAAGAACACTGCTGAGGCCCTATGTTCTCCTGCTGGCCTGGCGAGGTACTGTGGCCTGGTTCTGTTCTCTTTCTAAAGAGAGATTAAATGCCATAAAAGAAAAATGCAGATAAATGGGATAGATATTCATGGAAAATTGGGGCTGTTGGTTTGTGGTAGAGAAGAAAGGCTTCTCTGATAAGAAAATCTTTGGGGATGTCTGATGAAAGTAGAAGGATAAGTTTATGAAAAGTAATAAGAGGAGGACAGAGGCAACTGGAAGTGAAAGGTTCTGAGGCAGGAATGTATTTGTGAATTGAAAGAATAACAATAAATGCATTGGACTGAGTGGACACATGGTATAAACTTATATGTACATAGAGAATCCTAGGAATGGAGAATCTTTTTCATACTGTCATGATTTCATATCTTCAGAATGTAACTTAATGTCTTCATTAGACATTTAAGTACAAGGTGAGCAATCTGATTTACTTATTAATTGAAAATGAATAGGAGAGACATAAATGAAAGACATCACAGATGCTGTGATACCTGAGGATGATTTGAGTTGATATGGTACTGGTGGAATTGTTGGGAAGTGATAAAATTCACTCCATATAAATATACAACTATTTCACTGATAATGGAGCTGAGAAAAATCAGTTAAGAATATTATACTGAATTTATTTGATCTTGTATGTAGTTGATCATATATCTATGACTTGGGTTAAAGTATTAAAATGTTTGGTACACATCCCTGGTATTTGAAAGTATTAAAAGGTTTGGTACACATCTATGGTATTTTGAACCACAGGAGTGATCTCTTTGGAAGAGTGGAATGTATAGAAAAGGGAAGATATGCATGGATTGAGCACAGGTAAGAAATAAGAGAAACAGGTAAGAATAAACTAACTGCCTTGTTAGAAGATGGGAGAAAACTAAAAGACTAATTTCCTGTATGTTAAGAAAAAAAAAAGTGCTTAAGAAAGATGGAATGATAAATGGTGACCCTTGGAGAATTTGAGATGTGGGCAAGTTTGAATCCTAGTTTCTGCTGCTGTCAGAGAACACTGGGCTCCCTGGACAAAATCAGGGAGCAGGGACAGGGGATCCCCTTCTGCCCCAGGGGGATTGACAGCCGTTGGACAGAGAAAAACTAGCAAATCCAGCAAAGTTTCAAAAGGCTTTACTCACACTTGTTCTGGTATATGATTCAATAATAAGAAAACTCAAACTTTAGGTTCTTAACTGGGCCCCTGGTCACGTGCTGGTTTAGAATCCTAGGCCAAGATGGCTGTTACCATGTGCTTAGGCCCAACAGGGCAGAGAATGGGGGAGAAAGAGAGCAAAGGCAGATGGCAAAGAGGAAGAGAGAGGGGCAGAGAAAGGGAGAAGGCTAAATTATATAATATTATATAATAATATAGATATATTATAAAATAATATAGATATTTTATATTTTATAAAATAATATAGATATTTTATATTATAAAATAATATAGATATTTTATATCTATATTAGTCCTGATCTTGACTAGCCCACATCAATGGACAGCAGTTAAGGGCCATTCATTCCCTTCAGGTTTACTTCTCCCAGAACCTCACCTAGTCCCATTGAAATGTTACTATTATCCCAGCCAAGGTCTGTCCTTGAAGTTTCCTTGCAGGCCCTATGCAAAAGTGGGGGAAGGGCATGTATCTGTTCCAATGGATATTCTACTGCCAGGTATATACCTCTCCAAGCCTTCACAATATTCTTGCCTTTACTTCATAAGTGTTCTGGATATTAGCCTTGAACTTAT
>JAJIBD010012729.1:0-41022 GCA_021461705.1 Cryptotis parvus | reverse complement strand
ACCATGAGATATACAATTACAAGATGTTTATGTTTGAGTTTTGTTTCTACAGTGTTACAGCACCCATCCCTCCACCCGTGCCCATTTCCCACCACCAATGTCCCCACTTCCCTCCCCTTCCCCCAGCCTGCCTCCATGGCAGGTTCTTTATCTCCTTTTCTCTCTCTCTCTCTCTCTCTCTCTCTCTCTGTCTTCTCTCTCCTTTCTCTCTATTCCTCTCTCCTCACTTCCCTTTCTTACACATTGTGGATAGTAATACATACATTTTGAGGTTATCATGTGTATCTTTTTGCCTATATTCAAAGCTCAGTTCTTGGATGGTATCATCATTTTCAATGATTATCAGTACGCTGTTCCCTTCTCTGCCTTACCTAGCCTCTGACTCCCACGCATTTGTGGTATACCAGGTTTTGAGATATTGTGCAGGCATCCACTTGCCACAGGGATTGGGCTGTGTCCAGCTGTGGAGTCGGATGAGAGGACAACTGTGGTTGTGTTGCACGAGGTTTTCTGACTTCTAGGGGCCTGGCAGAGGACAGGCCAAGAAGCAAAGACCTGTCCCCACCCCAAGACACCCCATCAGTCTAGCACAGGGCAGGCAGGCAGAGACTCCGCCTACACCTGAATACCTGGTGTCCAACTCAAGAGCCCCAGTAGCAGTTCTGGGCAGGGCCGCCAGGCCTTTATGGAGGGAACCAAGGTGGAGGGAGATGCCCCCAGTCCAGACTCCCTAAAAACCTGCTTGGCATAGTTGCCAAGTCCCGCATGCCTGAGCTTGAATTCGGCATCTCTTTTGGGTTGGACTCTATCCAGCTGTGGAGTCGGACCAGGGGTGACTGTGGTTGTGTTGTGCGAGGTTTTTTAGACTTCTTCTGTTATTAAGTTTACTTTCTGAGTTTCTAGAACACGATTCATTTCACTAGTTTGATGAACCACGCAGCCACAAGCTGCTTCCTGGGAGCCTCATGGTCAAGCTGAGCTGGGGGGGGAGCTGGATGGCAGCTCTCCCCCATGCATCTGAATCTCTGCATGATGGCCAATAGTCCTGAGACAGTTTGTGGGCAGGGCCACCAGGCCTCCTGGATGGGACAGAGAGGGAATGGGGACCTCAGCTCTGTCTCCACAAATGCCTGGTGACTTCTGCCTCCGAGATCCACCTACCAGGGCTTGAACTCGGTTGCTCTGCTGAACTGGGCTTGTGATCAGCGTCTCTTGGGTGGGCTCTGATGAACTGTGGAGTCAGACCGCAAAAATGGCGGCTATTATGGTGAGTGAGTCTCATCCAGCTGCTTCTGGGCCCCTACAGATTGATGAGCTGAGACCAAAACCCATACTGCGTCCTGAGAGCCTCATGGTCAGCTGAGCTGGGGGGAGAGTCGGATGGCACCTTTACCTACTTTTAGCGCTCATTTTTTTTCCAGAATGGTCATTTCCAACTATCCTCTAATATCAGTTCTTAAGCTAGAGTTAACTCTTGAGAACCACATAGTAAAATTTGAGAATAATTTGGACTTCTGAGCCAGTGGTGGAGTAAAAGGCACACAGCTGCATGCTAAAGACCCATAGGCCTGATTCTGAAATGAGCTGGTTCATATTTCAAAGCCATTTCCTTTAGGGCTAGGGAAATATCCCTGAATTCAATTCCTGGCATTGCCTACCCTGCCCATTCCTGCACTGCTGGGTGGAGTCCCAATAAAAAAAAAATCCCCCTTGATATCTGCAGATCTCTGTCTAAACTGGGACAACCAGCTCCTAGTTTCATGAGACTGATAATGTGGAACCCCTGGAAAGAAGATTGCAAATTTGCTCTCTGGGAAAAAAGACTCATCTGCCACTGCCTCTGGGAAACAGGCAGTGCACCAGATAAATGATCAGCGGGCCCACCCGTGTGGGTGTGGAAAAGGCCCTGGATGGTGCCCCAGAGGCCAGACTTTAGCCTCCCTGGGATCACCTGGATCTACATGGACCCAGCCATGTAGACGGCAAAGCAGAAAAAAATATTTGAGGCCAAAATCATGGTCACTGACCTGCTTACATTTATTTCACTTTTGTTGTTGTTGTTGTTGCTGCTGCTGCTGCAGCTCCTGCTGTTTCTTACAGAGCAATAAAGATAACTTAAACAGAAGCTATTCCATTCCCATATATCAGGCACTGGTAGCACTTCACAAGAAAATATCAGCCAACCCCATCAAAAAATGGGGAGAAGAAATGAACAGAAGCTTCCAAAAAAGAAGAAATTTGAATGGCCAAAAGGCATATGAAAAAGTGCTCTTCATCTTTAATCATCAGGGAGATGCAAATCAAAACAACAATGAGGTACCATCTCACCCCACAGAGACTGGCACACATCCAAAACAGCAAGAACAACCGGTGCTGGCGTGGATGTGGGGGAAAAGGGACTCTCATCCACTGTTGGTGGGAGTGCCGACTGGCCCAGCCCTTTTGGGAAAACAACATGGGCATTCCTCCGAAAACTAGACATTGAGCTCCCATTTGATCCAGCAATAGCACTCCTGGGAATATACCGAGAGACCGAAAAACACATAGCAAAAACTATCTGTACTTCTTTATTCATCTCTGCTGTTCACTATAGCTAGAATCTGGAAACAACCTAAATGCCCGAGAACAGAGGTCTGGCTAAAGAAACTGTGGTTCATCTACACTATCAAATACTATGCGGCTGTCAGAAAAGATGAAATTATGAAATTTACCTGCAAATGGATGGACATGGAGACATCATGCTGAGTGAAATTAGTCAGAAGGAAAAGGACAGATATAGAATGACTGCATTCATTAATAGGATATAAATAGATACCAGTGTTTTACTAAATGTGGGAAATGGTAATGGCAGATTAAAACCCACCATTGAATATACACAAAGAGACTTAAGTGATAAACTCTAAATATCTGCAGGGCTAGCCACAATGTGTAAAATAAGAGGAGAGAGAGATGACAGAGAGAGAGACAGAGAGAGAAAGAGAGGAAACAGGGCTACCTGCTATTGGAGGCAGCCTGGGGGGTGGGCGGGAGGGGGGGGTACATTGGTGGTGGAAATGGGGCACTGGTGGAGGGATGGGTGCTGGAATACTGTACTACCAAGAACCAATTGTGAACACCTTTGTAATTGTATGTCTCATGGTGGTATAATAAAAAATGTTTTTTTTTAAAAATATAATAATAATAATAATAAATGGGGCAGAGTGATAGTAGAGTGACCCAAGCTCAGTCCCTGGCAACACATATAGCTCCCCAAAGACCACCAAGAGTAATGTCTGATCACATAACCCAGGGTAACCCCTGAGTACCTCTGAGAGTGGTCCCAAAGTAACAGCAACAATAAATGGTCTCTGGGGTTTACTCTCTCATTCTCCCCCTTGTAATAATTTGCCTATTCATGCAATGTCAGCAGGGAAATATAAGAATTTTTCTTAGTCATTTAGAGATTATTATTATAATAAAAATGATATTTTGAAAAAAAAGAAGCTGTTCCATTCCCAATCCTAACCTCATTCCCAATCCTAACCTCATTCCCAATCCTAACCTCCTCACTCCCAGTCCTAACCTCCCTTACTCCTAATCCTAACCTCCTGACTCCCAATCCTAATCTCCTCACTCCTAATCCTAACTTCCTTAAAAAGGCTGGTTCTTTGGGTGCTCTTACAGACTTTCTCATAGGTATACATAGAAATTTTTTGTGTACCAACTGACAATATTTTTTATCCCTTTCCCAGGTTGCTACATGATTTTTTATGGATATCCTGTAGCTGTTTCATAATTCATTCAGCCTTTCCTTTATTGTATGCCATTTGTATTGTGAGCTACTATACCAGATAGTTATTGCTGCCATAAATATCAGTGCAATGAACAGCATTTACCATACATTACAATCCCAAAGAGAATGGGCTTTTTCTTTTCTACAGATTCCTTTTTAGAGATGTTACATATGACCCACTCAAGGAATTATATAGGACCCTGGTTGGCTGGTTGGTGTACCACAGTCTCTACATAAAAATCAGTCCATACTGGAATCTCCAAGTTTCATATATACATATATATATATGTATGTATATGTATATGTATATATATATATATATATGTATATATAATATATATATACATATATACATATATACATATACATACACACACTTTTTCCAGGAAATTTGTTTGTGTAGGTCATACCAGTGGTGCTCCAGGGCTTCTCAACCCTCCTGGAGGGACCCTCCCTGTATGCAAAGCTCCATATCATTGAGTGACTTTTCTGGCCCTGAATCAACTATTTTTAAAATTTCTCTTTCTTTCTATAAATGAAATGATATTCTATTTCTCCTATGTTGTTGTGATTTCTGGAGTTCCCACAGTTTGTGAAAGTGCCAGGAACCACAGATGGCAGTGTGGCAGGGGTTTCTCTGGGCATATGGGGTAGATCCAGGGATCAAACTTGCAGCCCCATGAGAACAGGGCAGTTTCCTCACTACCTACATCCCTGGGCCCTGCAAAGCTTCTGTCTAAAGCAAGGGTGGAGACTTACTCTAACAGATCAGAAGTGCTCAACATAAGCTGCCCTTTACATTTTTTTTGTTTTTGTTTTTTGCTTTTTGTATCACACCTAGCGGCGCTCAGGGGGTTACTCCAGGCTTTTTTGCTCAGGAATTACTCCTGGCGGTGCTCAGGGGACCCCATATGGGATGCCAGGAATTGAACCCAGGTAGGCCGTGTGCAAGGCAAAAGTCCTACCCACTGTGCTATAGCTCCAGCCTCAACTTTGAGCACTAGCTCCATTCTGGAAGGATCTAAAGCTGCTAATTCTTTCCTTCCAGGAGCCATTAGAATCTTTCCACTGTGCAGAATTATCTTCAATTAACCTTGGACAACAATAAAATTATAATGAATTCAATTAGAGCACTTTGACTCTGTTGGACTTTGAAGTTAATGAATACAAAATCAATGTTTTTAGGCCAAGGGAGAGCAAGTCCCTCCTGGTAAAATATCTAATTCTTTCCCTTTCAAGTATTTCTTATGCTTAAGGAACCGCCGCCATACAATCAGGTGTCACTTCCCACTTAGGGAACTCTCTGCTTCGTGAGGACAATCATAATGGGACACTGGGGATAGTCTTGATATAATTCTCACACTTGAGCAGCCATAGAAAATTACCCATGTATCTTGTTACACTGCCAGTTCTGAGTCAGTAGTTCTACTAGATCAGATGCCACCTTTCTAACAAGCTTTGGCGCCACTAGCTCATGGACCAGAGTTGCAAAAATCTAGAACAGTGTCTTCAGTCTCTTTGCACCTATCGACCAACACCTGTCAATGGTGTATCCCAGTATCCCAGTCCATGGATTGTAAACATGGTAGACGGTAATTTTTGAATTCTCTGTACCTGTGTAGCTTGGCTTTGGCTAGTGGACCAGGGGTGGAGGACCATAGAGCTACATCAGTGGTCCTCAACATCAATGACACAATACAAACTCCCTAAAGTGTTTTGAATTAGGAGACACATCGGGGCAGCAGGGACTTACAGAAGCTCCCTCAGTGACCTCCGCTGAGCCCTCAGAGTTGAAAGGCACCATTCTGGAGTCTGAAGCGGCGAGGAAGTGAGTTACCGTTGGATGAAGCCCTGGTTGGGATGGAAACGTGTGTGGTGTCTGGGGCGGGGGCAGAGCACCTACCTGTCACGTGTGGTGTCGGGGTGCAGAGCACATGCCTGTCTTTTTGTTGTCTCCTGTCTCTCCCTTCACTCTCCTTCACTCTCCCTCCACCTTTTCTCTTAACTTTGCTCCTGACAACTTATTCCTTTCTGAGAAATGTATCTTCTTAGTAAAAATAGACAGAACAAATAAAATTAGTAATTCCTCTTAGAGCCCCAGAACCGGCCAGGAATCAACTTCCATCTTGAAAATCAGGGAGATGAAAAGCTTCCAGGAGTGCTTCCAGGAGCCCAGGCCACAGCTGGAGCCTATCCTGGAAGGAAGCGCGGAAGCCCTCAGGGATGCATTGCTGGAGCTCAGGGTCGCTGAGGCTGAGGATGAAACAAATTCCAGGTATGTGTGTGGTGGTAGTGGGGTGAGGGGGTCTAGGGAGATGTAGGAGAGACCTAGGGGACCTCTGCACTCTTATCTCCAAGAGCTACTGTGGATTCTCAGGGTGAATGTGGAGAACAGCTGCCTCACGCTTTCTAGAAGGAGAACAGAAGGGATGAGTTCCAGAAAATAACTATAAAACAGGGTCAAAACTCAAAAGCAACTTAAAATAAGAAAATGGTGTGGTTCAGCTTGCAGTCAGATAAGTTCTTTTTGTGCTTGGCTCGGTGCTGGGGATGGAGGAGAGAGACCGGCTCTGGGACCTATGGAAGGGGGCCTGGCCTGGTGGGGACCATCCAGGTGCTGCAGCTGAAGGCCATGGCTCCCTCATGGCTTTGCTCCCCCCATAGCCGCTGACTCTCATTTTCGGCTGAGCTCAGACTTCCCAGAAAGAAACTGTTTCTCCGCCTTGCGAAGTAGGTGTCTCCTGACCAGTGGGACCTTGTGGAAATTTTCTGCTCAACTTTCTGAGGAGCATCCATAAAGCTAGCGGATGTTCCTTGAGCTCGGAGCCAGAGTGTAGCCCTGAGTGCAGCTGCCTGTGGCCCCAAATTCAATAAATAAATAATTTAATGCATAAAGCATTTAATTGTGAATATTTGGGTTCTTGTTTCTGTAACTGACTGCAGAGGAAGGGCTTTTTGGAGATATAATTAAGTGAAGGCTCTGGAAGTGCATTCACCTGGTTGTGAGGAGCCCGCTATTGGTCTCCCCCAACAGTGTCCCTCTTGTGTCCTTGAGCCCAAGCTGACATCTTGGATAATAAAGTGCAAACCACAACCAGGAACCCAGATTCCTGATGACTTAAACTCACTAAATTCATCTGCATTTTGTAAATACAGGGGGAATAGATTTCTAATCTGTGTTAGCCTTAGTCTTTTTTTTATTTCTATTTATTGCTGTAAAGTCTTCTACTAACAGTATACAGGCAAAACACAATTAATTAATTTTTTAAGCTTCATCTATATTCAAATGTAAGATGCATATTGGAGAAAGTTCTATTTCACTCTGAACAACCCCTAAATTCTTTGGGAAAGACCCTGTGGAATCTGGTCTCACCCACCTCATCTGAGCCCCTCTTTGCTCATGAAGCCAAAGGCAAACCAAAGCCTCTTGAAGCATTCTCTGTTCCTCAAATGAAAGGCCTGGTCAGGATATAGATGCTGGGCCTACAGTAGTGAAGACCCTCTACTAAAGCACAGCTGCTTTCTGTTCCTCATATATCAATTTATTTTCCAACCTAGAGCCTGTACCAGTCTGTTCCCTCAGTCTCTGGCACTGAGCAATAGGTTGTAACAATGACCTTGTTCTCTCCCTGTGTTGTTCAATACTATCCAAGATGGCACCTACCAGCCACGTAAGCTAATATGGTGTGAGAAAGGTGACTTGTGGGACTGAGGAGTGGAGTTTGACATTTTGCCTGATTTTTTAAATTGGTTGTTCTTCAAGTTGCCGTATGTGAGAGGTGGCTCTGAGAATGGATAGTTTGGAGCTTGACCATACTGCTCCCTACAGTAAGTGACTCAGTCCTGGGTAGTTGTAGGCAATGGTCTCCAGTTCTTTGACACACCTCAAAGGACAGATGAGGTCTAGAACCTGTTTGCTTGAGTCTAAGTGGGCCTTGCCTACACTCCCAAAGGGATTTTTCAGGACCTGCTCTGGGGACATTTGTTCTCAGAAAGCTCCTCAGAACCTAACCACAGGCTGTGAGAACTCAAAGCCACATGCAGACGGTCACTTGTTGTTGTGTAGCTTCTGATTCCTCCGAGACAAGGCACCTACATCTATTTCCTGTGGCTCCCTCAAATAAATCACCACAAAGGCGGGGGCTTGAGAAAACAGAAATTCACTCTTTTGCAGATCCACAATCTGCTGGAACTCTGAAATCAGTTGTCAGCAGGGTTTACTCCTTTCTGGATCCCTGAGGAAGAATGTGTGCTAGAATGTGTGCTCCGCTGTTTCAGGGGAGCTGTTGGTCCTCAGCTGGCCTTGGCTGGTCAGTGCCCTTCTCCCAGCTTTGCCTCTCTCTGTACTTCCCTGATTCCACTGTGTTTCTGGTCTTCCCACCCCTCTCCTCTAGCCTGTATAAATAAACACTATCTCTATCACTATCCTCCCGTTGATCATCTATTTCCTAGAGCGGGCACCAGTAATATCTCCATATGTCCTGTCTCATGCTAGTAGAGCCCAAGGGTATCTATTCGCTCCAGGAACATAAAGAGCCTCAAACCATTATATTAGGTCATGGGAATGAACTAATAATTGTTACTATTATTTGGCATATCAAATAAAACAGGGCAGCTTGCCAGGCTTGCCATGCAGGTGGCATACCCTTGTAGTCACCTCTAAATATAGCATTTATAGATGAACTGGCGGCCGCAAGCGGCCGTGCGGGAGCGGCTGTGAAAGGCTGTCTCTGGGTAGAGTTCTGACAAGAGGGAAGTCGGATGTGGAAAATGGCGGCCCAATGGAGTGGGGGGGGTGTCATCTTGCTAGTTGTGCGGCTCTGCTGAGGTGGTGGGCCAGGGCTAGAACCCACCATCCCTCCCAGGCACCTCGTGAGTGGCTGGGCACAGGAGATAGCTGGGGGCTGGAGTGATAGTCCAGCGGGTAGGGTGTTTGCCTTGCATGCAGCCGGTTCATGCAGGCCCAGGTTCGATCCCGGCATCCCATATGGTCCCCCACCGCCAGGAGTTATTCCTGAGTGCAGAGCCAGGAGTAACCCCTGAGCATTGCTCGGTGTGACCCAAAAAAAGCAAAAAAATAAGTAAATAAATAAACACATCAGTGGTTATTTATCTCCAAGCCCACCTTAAATCCAAGATGGCCTCAGCCTGAGATCCTGAACTTTTTCTCCCAGCCACCAGGGTCCTTTCCCCAGCGGTCTTATTTCCAGTAATAGGGACAGGGCGTGCACTTGCTCCTTTGGAGCCTCCCCAAAGGTGTACATGAGGAAGTCCAAAGCTGAAGCTCTAGTTCCAGTTGTTCAAGGTCATTCCAGATATTCAAGTCTTCACTGTGTGCCCCTAAACACTGTAGAGAAGTAAGGTATCACCACTGTGCCCTGTGTGCTGACCCTCATAAAATGGTGGATTCCGTTTCGATTATGTAGAGGTCTGCGACTCATTCCATCCCTGACATCTCACTTACCAATCTTATTCCAACAATCTTTTTGTCTTTTCTTTGAAAACTATTACCATCTTGCTATTTCCTTCATTAATGAATCAAATAAATTTTTGATAAATATTTTATTTTCTATATTGAAGTGATCGCTTTATCCTTTTATCCATTGATGTAACTTAGGTTGTTTCCAGTTTTAGTTACCATGACTCATGCCATAACAGACATGTGGGTGTGTGTACGTAGTTTTGAGTTACTGATTTCTTTTTCTTTGAATAAATACTCAGAAGTAGAATTGCTGGATTACATGAAAATTCTATTTTCACTAATTTTACTTTTTTTTTGCTTTTTGGGTCACACCTGGCAATGCTCAGGGGTTACTCCTGGCTCTGCACTCAGGAATTACTCCTGGCGGTGCTCAGGGGACCATATGGAGATGCCAGGAATCGAACCCGGGCCGTCACAGGCCAGCCGCATACAAGGCAAACGCCCCTACCCACTGGGCTATCGCTCGGCCCCTAATTTTACATTTTGAGGCAGTTTCAGGCCAAAGTTCATAGTGCCACTCCAATTTATATTCCTATCAACAATGGATTCTTTTTCCCCACTTCTGTATCATTATTTGTTATTGATGATCTTTTTTATGATGGGCCATTTTAGTCCTGTGGGTTTGTTATGCACCAAATGATGTTCTTTGCTGATGACTGGCCATGTTGAACACCTTCTCACATGCTTATGTATATAATATTTGGAAAAAAATGTTCATTCAGATACTTTGACCATTATTATTGTGTTTTTATTTCCCCAATCCCTCCCCTCTGCTGGTATTACTACAGACCAAGCATGGTGCACACGTGTGATTGCAGTGTTTGCACACAGGGCCACAGGGCTCGCTGTCCTTGTAGAACATGCTATACTTCTCCCACAGCTTCTGGCTGCACTGGATACAGGACTTAGGCCACTGTGCTCACACGCTTGCTTGCTGTTGGTCACACTCTTGCGACAAGTGTCCAGATCACACACTGTGAGCATCTTAACATGATCTGCTAGATTGTACACAATAATCTTCTAGCTGTGTTTCTTACTGTGTGTATCAGTCTACCTGGTACCCAGCCTCACAGGTCCAAGCTAACACCCAGAGCTGTTTATACCTTCCCTGTGGCTCAGGGGGCTCAGGGGGCAGCCTCTTTACTAGCTGCCTCCTGACTCATAAGCATACCAAGTCAGTATTTCTTTCTCCCCTGATCAACCCAGGACAGCTGACAATGAGAAGTGCCTCTAATGCACAGAGCCCACCAACATGATTGAACGGGTCAACACATAGGGTTCTTCTGCTTTGCCTCTGTTGCAAAAACTGCTGTCAAGGCTCTGGTCCTTCCTTTCCCTTTGCTCTGCCCTGCTGCCCACCAAGGGGCCTCCCTGGGCAACCCCTGCAGGGCATAGCATGCCTTCTACCCCAGAGCATGCCCTCTACCCCCAGATCTATAAGTAAATCATTCCTTAAATGGCCTTTATATTATCTGTTATCTATCTATCTATCTATCTATCTATCTATCTATCTATCTATCTATCTATCTATCTATCTATCTATCTATCTATCTATCTATCTATCTATCTATCTATCTATCTATCTATCTATCTATCTATCTACCTATCTATCTACCTACCTATCTACCTATCTATCTACCTATCTACCTACCTACCTACCTACCTACCTACCTAAATTGCAAGTTCCTATTAGTGAGAACAATGCTTGGCATACAATAACCATAAAACACAGCTTTGTATTCTTTATTAAGATAGTTATTTTATTAGAAAACATAGTAATAATTAAGATCTCCTACTCTACTATAGCATCATCCAAAATGTAGATATTTTAAAAACATATAACAAGCTTCTATGAGATTTCATGTTTAAAATGTCACATTGAAATATGGGAAATTATATGGCTATCAAATGTATCAATTTATATAAAATCATATAGGCTTCAAGTATGCAACATTCTATTCAACATCTCTATATACAGTAATAGGCTCTTTACTGGGAGTCGTAGCTTTACTCACCAGCATATAATTGACCACCTTTACCTGATTTACCCACCCTCCAGCCCCTGGTCTTCTTGTTAAAATTCATCTTCTTAGAACAATGCATTCTCTTTTTCCTGAGCACCTGTCCTGTTAATGAGGTGCTATACCTGCTAAATCCCCTTCAAACTGACAACTTTCATGGAGATCAGAGCTGTGGAAAGCTAGCCCTTTGGATTAATAGGACATGAATTTCTAAAAAGGAGTAAGTGGTTCAAAAACATATCCTGGATAATCCTGGGATAAAAATCTCAGGCAAGCAGGTTTGTGAAATCAATAGTGGGGCCGCGGGGGATTAGGAAAAGTGAATGTTGTTGAATGTTGCCCACTCCAGAGTCATCTGGCTGGATGCCATTGCTTTGCAAACTTCCTGGCGCTGACTTGGGCTCCAGACACTGGGGAGATAAGGAAAAAGCACTTTCAGTTATTACTTAGAAACAACCTCTGCCCTCTTAGGAGTTCAAAGCTGTCTAGGAAGCATTTGTGTAAGTGTTGGCATGAACACACTCTCCAGCGTGTAAAGGTGCTGGTCCTGATGGGGAGTTCAGATGCTTCTCTCTGCGAACGTGGCTCCCTAGGTGCACATCCTGAGCCAACAACCCTGATCATACTCAATACCCATCACAGACACAGAAAACTGTTGTCTGAGTAATGCACTGTATCACAAGATGCTTATAATCATTCATCTCATCAAGTTCTGTCTGTCACTTAGGAAAGGACAAATGTGTGACAATCATCAGTGAAAATACAGAAACACAAGGCCAGGAAGTAGCACTGTGGTCAGGGTGTGTGTCTGGTCACACTGGATTCCCAAAACAAAGACTAAGAAATTGTTCAGATGAAGGAACCAGCTAGGATATTAAAGCAGATGTTATTAGGTTCCATATTCCCAGGGATTAATAGAAAAATTAGACATCATGAAAAGATAAATGAAGAGATAAAAAATCAAATGGAAGATTTTAAATATGAAAAATACTGAAATTAGTAATATACTGAGTGGAATTACCTAATGAATACTGATCAATTAACTCATAAACACTAAAATGATCACTGAATGAGAGGATACAGTAATAGATAGGCTCCAAATTAGATCTGAAGACAATATCAAGCCATCTAACATACATGTACCATGGAGGAGGGATATAAGACAAATATTGAGGAAAAAATGGCCTCCCAAAGTCCCAAATTTCAAATTTGTTTAATAATGTCAGCAACTAATCCAAGAATCTCAATGAAATCCAAGCAGAAGAAATGTAAAGAAAATCTCAATTGAGAGCTAACAATCAATAAAGAAGAAAAATTCTTCAAGCTGGAGGAAAACACCAGATCTCACACAAAGACAACAAAGATGCAAATTAAAGTAGATCTTAATCAGGAACTGCACAAGCCACTGAAGCGACATCTTGAAACCACAAGAGGAAAGTCAGCCTAGAATCTCACCTCAACCAGAAATAGTTGTCTTCAATGAAAGCAAAATAAAGGCTATTCCATAGAACTGAAGACTGCAAGAAGTCACTGTCAGCAGACCTGTAATACAATGTATATTACTTATGATACAGCATATGAGATATATTAAAGGAAAAGAACAGAAGTAAATTGATTACTAGATGGAAATTTGGATTAACTTCACTGTCACTGTATCACTGTCTTCCTGTTCAGCATTGATTTGCTTAAGCGGGCACCAGTAATATTTCCATATGTCCTGTCTCATGCTAGTAGAGCCCAAGGGCATCTGCTTGCTCCAGGAACATAAAGAAACCATTCCATCAGGTAATGAGAATAAGGTCTATAATTGTTACTGGTATTTGGCATATCAAATACAGCACAGGTAGCATGCCAGGCTCTGCCATGTGGGTGGCATACTCTTGTAGTCACCTCTGATCTCCAGCATTTATTGATGAACCGCGCGACTGCAAGCGGCCGTGCAAGCCGGGCTATGATCAGCTCTTCTGCTGGGTAGAGTTCTGATGAGGGGGAGTCCGATGTGGAAAATGGCGGCCCTCATGGAGTGGGGGGGACGCCTGGCTTCTTGTGAGGCTCTGCTGGGGTGGCGGGCCAGGGCTAGAACCCACCATAATGGATTTACTTATATCACTTGATCACTTGAATCCCATTATTCATCAATTTGCTCGAGTGGGCCAGTAACATTTCCATTGGACCCTATCACATTCCAATGTAGCCCAATGGCATCTGGTTGATTCAGGAATATGAAGAGCCTCAAACTGTTCCTTCAGGTTCTTGACAAGGAAGTTTGACCATCTTGTAGGTGGGCGGCCACGTGATCTTTTGACATCCCGTGGGATCCAGTCGGTAAGGGATCTAGTCCAGCGGTTGTCTCCAAATCGCATTACTAGTCCAGCCCATCTGATTTTCGATGCCTTGGCAAATGAGACAGTATCCCTGATTCTGGAATAGCGACGGAGGTCAGAACTCCGGATTCCTTCACTCACTTGAGTGAGGTGTGATATTCCAAGCATAGCTCTTTCGATTCCTCTCTGGGAGACTCAAATAGCATTCTCATCCTGCTTTTGTAGGGCCCAGGTCTCTGAGGTGTATGTTAATGCAGGGAGAACAGTGTAGTCAAAGAGATGTGCCCGGAGCCGGAGGTTCTTTGTCCTTTTAGCTATTTCTTCGATGCCTTTGAAGGCATTCCATGCTGCTCTCTTCCTCCTGCGCAACTCAGGTTTTAGGTCATTCATCATGTTGATTTCTCGACCTAGGTACACATAACTGCTGCATTCAGAGATGTTTGTTCCATTGAGAGTGAATGGGGCCTCTGGAACTAGTTCATTTTTCATAAATATGGTTTTCTTTAGATTCAGCTGTAGACCTATCTTTCCACATTCTCGGTCAAAGTCAGCCAGCATTTGTGCCGCTTGGCTAATGTTTGGTGTTATTAGAACGATGTCATCAGCGAAGCGGAGGTGGTGTAGTTGCAGACCATCTATCCTCACTCCCATTCCTTCCCATTCTAATTGTCGCATGATGTTCTTGAGGGTGGCGTTGAAGAGTTTTGGTGAAATGGTATCACCCTGTCGAACCCCTCTTTTGACATCAATGATCACTTCTTTGTAGAATGGTGAGATCCTGGTGGTGAATCCGTAATACAGCTCACGAAGGATCTTGATGTATTGGGTTTGAACACCCTGTTTGGCTAGGGCTTCAATGACTGCTTCAGTCTCCACAGAATCAAAGGCTTTCTGTAAATCAATGAACGTGAGACAGAGCGGCATCTTGTACTCCCCTACAAACCTCAATGAGCTTGGTTACTGTGTGGATATGGTCGATTGTGCTGGTTGTCCTTCATCTAGTGTTCTGCTAATCCTGTTCAGGATGACTCGTGTAAACAGTTTGTAGATGATGGACAACAGGCAGATGGGGGCGATAGTTGCCCATGTCGTGAATGTCTCCCTTCTTGAACAGTAGAACTGTCCTGCTGGTTTTCCATTGGGAGGGCACCTTGCATTCGGACAGGTAGCGTGTGAAGAGCCGAGCTAGTGTATTGAATGAGTACCAATGGCAGATTCTTCAGGTGTTCAGGTCTAACTTTGTCTGGGCCTGGTGCTGTTCCCTTTCTTTACCGGCGAGATGGCATGTCGGATTTCAGAAGGGAGAACATTGGGAATGACATATCCATCCTGTGGAATTTGGTATGTGGGCAGGTGGATGTGGCTATCAAAGAGATTTGAGTAGAAGTCCTGGATAATCTTCTCCATTGCCTTTCTGGAAGATGTGATAGATCCATCAGGGTGTCGGAGAACAGTCATCTTGGTCTTATAGTTGGCGAAGGACAGGCGGGCGGTGTGCATGCTTTTCCTGGCTTCTGCTGCATCTTACAGTATTTCTGCTCTTCTGTCTTTGAGGTCTTCTTTTATTGCTTTTCTGCACCATTTAGCAAGCTTGGACGTTAGCATTTGGTCTCCTGAGGCTCAGCGCCTTGCCATGTTGGCAAATGAGCTCGAGAGTTTCTGAAGACAAGTGTCCTTTGTGTCTTTCTCTCTCTCTCTCAGCATTCTTCGCACAATCATGGAGGTGCTGAACCAGTTGGTTGTATTCTTTATCGATGTCATCAATGATGGTATCTTCCCATGTTGCTGCAATGGTGCCAAAGAGTTCCCAGTTGGTGGTCGTTCTGGGAGTTCTCATCTTAAACTTTGCAGCCTTTTCTCCCAGTTGAAGGAAGTAGAATTTTGCACGAAGGGAGACGTTGGTCCAACCCTGTTTGGAATTTGGGGACGACAGCAACATCGGTCAGACAAAACCATCGATTAAAGATGATGTGATCAATTTCATTGCAGAACTGTCCACCAGGAGATTCCCATGTCCAACATTTCGCTTCAGCCTTCTGGAACTGTGAGTTCCCATGAATCATCTTGGTGGACATGATGAACTCAGATAGTCTCTCACCCTGTTCATTCCATTCTAGGCCATGGGTCCCGATGTGGAGTTCTTCAGCCGATCTTCTCGGTCCTATCTTGGCATTAAAATCACCGACTATGATCTTGTAGAAGGTGTGATCTTTTATAGAACTCCTCCAGTTCCATGTAGAATTTCTCAATTTCATCTTCTTTGTATGTGGATGTTGGTGCATAGACAATGAAGATAGAAATTGCTGGCAGTGGGCCACATCTCTTCAAGTGTAATCATCCGATCTGGTGTGTTAGGCATTCAAATGAATCAATGTTGACGGCCATGTTCGTGTTGACAAGGACACCAACGCCACCGACGCCTCTTTCATCGCATGTTCCAGGGAACAATTCTTCTCCGGTGTCAAATACAGCATGATGCAACTGGCGCCTCCTCGTCTCAGTCAGACCAATGATGTTGTACTTGATCTTTTGCGCTTGCAGCATCAGATCCTCAATATATGCTTCTGATGCCAGCATACGTGCATTGAAAGTACAGACAGTCATTTTAGTACTTCTTCATTTTGGCAGCCTAGGATGGCCTAGGACGGCTGTGAAATTTATTACTATATATTATTATATATTATATATTATTACTATTTATTATTATATATAATCCATCATATATAAATATAATGGATTTACTTTATAGATAATGGATTTACTTATAAGAATATTTTTTGGGAACTATAAGTTTCTAGATAATGGCTGAAAACATTTGGTTATTTAAGATTTTTCTTTAAAAGCTGGGGGTGGAAGGACAGCAAAGATTAAGGCAGTTGCCAGGCGCAGCTCAGCTGTGACGCTGGTAAGAACCCCAGCACCACATGTAATCTCCTGAGCACAGCCAGGGATGAGAAAAATAAAGATAATTGCTTGTATTTTAAAATATTGAAGCACAATACACGATTTATAACATCTGAAAAGTAGAATTTCTGATAAGCTAATAAATGAGTGTTTATGCAGAAAAGTTCTGTTGAGGGGTAAATAAAATACACTTTTATTTACATGGAGGTTGTGATAAGTTAAATATATTCACTGTAAGCCCAAGGGCATATATATATATTTTTTAAATGATTTATTTTAAACCCCATGATTTACAAAGTACAAACTTTTTCACAATACAGTTGCTGGAAAGATTCATCATTCGGCACCAATCCCACCACCAGTGTGCCCCCACCACCACCAGAGACCAGCATTTCCCTCCACCCCTCCACCCCACCCTCCCGATGCCTGCTCTCTTAGCCAGCATCAGTTATGTTGATCCTTACAGCTCGTATAAGGAAACAGTAATGATAAGGTCATGAGGGGCAAATATTTTTTAAAGATGTTATAATAAGCCAATAACAGAGAACAAATGGTATTGTAGATCATACTAAATCAACTTAAACAAAGGCAGCAAAAGAGATGAAAATGAACAAATATATAGAAACTAATAACAAAATAATAGATTTCAACCCAACCATAATAATAATCATATTATAGCTATTTTGGTATATTAAAGATTATAGTAAATATAATATATTAAATATGATATTTATGTAATTTACTACTGTATTAATATTTATTAATATTAATATTCTAGAATATTTAAATATTCTAATTAGAGGTAGGCATAATCACATTTTTAAAAATTATTTAAGCATCTGTTATCATAGATTTTTGTGGACTTCAAAACAAGCACCATTGTGACCTAATCTGACTAGAATTAATCAGATATCACCATGAGCAGCTGGTTAAATGTTCACCAGTGCTTCCCTCACTGACGCTGTTCCAGCCCTCACTGACTAAGTGCCAGGCGTGTAGGGACAGTCCCTCAATTATTGAAGGGTGCCAGTCTGCCTGCAGAGCCCAGGAAATGAGCACACCCTAACTCATGACACGTAAACCTCCTCCACCTCTATAGCTCTGGGGACGTCACCCCAGCTGCAGCCTGAGTCCTGCCTGGTTCTTCTCGTCTTTGGAGCTGTCAGTACTGAGTCCTGCCTTCACTGCAGACAGCTCAGAGCCTGGGAAACCGGCTCCCGTGAGTGCAGGAGACCCAGGTGTGAGCCCCAACACAGCACAGCTCCCCAAGCACTGAGCTGGGGCCAGCCCCTGAGCACTGTCAGGTGTGACTGTCAGTGTGAAAAGTGTTACTACTAATAAAGCAATACTGTATCACTGTATCACTGTCTTCCCATTCATCATCGTTTGCTCAGGCGGGCCCCAGTAGCATCTCAATATGTCCTGTCGCATGCAAGTAGAGCCCAAGGGTACCTGCTAGCTCCAGGAACATAAAGAGCTTCAAACCATTCCATCAGGTCATGGGAATGAGGTCTATAATTGTTACAGGTATTTGGCATATCAAATACGACACGGGTAGCTTGCCAGGCTCTGTCGTGCGGGTAGCGTACTCCTGTAGTCATCTCTAAATCCAGCATTTATTGATGAACCGGGTTCTAGCCCTGGCCTGCCATCCTAGCAGAGCCTCGCAACAAGCCAGACGACCCCCCCACTCCATGAGGGCCTCCATTTTCCACATCCGACTTCCCCTTCGTCAGAACTTCACCCAGCAGACCAGCCTATTACAGAGCAATACAGTAATATAATAATAATCATAATAATAATAATAGTGTAATATCATTGGAAATAGTATTCCACTGCAAGAATAGGCTGGGGAGATAGCTCAGGAGGGTCAGAGGTACACATTCTTTCAGTACGAGGTCCTGAGCTTGATCCCTGGTATGGTTTCCTGACCTGGCACTGCTGTGTTGCTGTGCTGGTTCTCCTACACAGCAACTTTCTAAATAACCCACACCTCAAAGAAGGAACGAGGAAGCATTGTGAATGGGATGAAACCAAAAACCTCACACTCCTACCTTTGTGGGTTACAGGTATAGCAGAGCTTAGAGGACTTTGTAAGAATCAAAATAAAGGAGAGAGGTCTGAAACCAGTGCTCTATAGTCCAGCTTTAAATGGGAAGAAGACCTGTTCAACCTAAATAAGAAAGAAAAAAAAGCAAAATAGGAATGGACATAGAATATAAGGAAAACTGAGTTGTTTCTCTGAAAAGATCAGGAACGAGGCTCTTGTAAGAATCTCTCCACTAGAAGAAATCTTTGAGGTCGAGTTTCTCAGTCTTGACTGTACAGTCAGATTGAGGATAATTTTAGGGAAGTCCTAATGCCAGGGGGTGGAGTGATAGTACAGCAGAGAGGGCATTTTCCTTGCACATGGCTAACCTTGGTTTGATCCCTGGCATTCCATATGGTCCCCGAGCACTTTCAGGAGTGATTTCTGAGTTCAGAGCCAGGAGGAACCCTGAGCATTTTCGGGTGCGACTCCCAAACAATAACCAAACCAACACAAAACAATCAATGAACTCCTAATGCTTCACTGTCCTCTTGTCTACTGTGATAAGCGTATGTTATCAGAGATTTTGTTATCATACATACAGGGACTCTTGGGAGCAGTAACCAGTAGGGTTTCTCAGGATTCAATGCACAGCTAAGTTTGAGAACCAACTTAGAGATCAGACAAGACTGGCCATTTGCTGTGGGACACCAGGCCCTGTTCTACCAAACATTCTTCACTCAAGTCTGAAGACCCCAATGTCCTGCACAGATTGTGTGTCTGGCTGCTGGTGTCCTAAGAATGAAGCAGGAGAAAGCTCATTATTGGTACTTTCCCCCTCTTTCAGTGTGACCTCTTAGCTCTGCCTGGGTCTTTGTGATCTGGGATCAGACTCAATTTCTAGTCTTTTGCCTAGATTGGGGTGATGTGGTTCTCTGGCTCTGCTGGGCAGGGGGCGGCTGGGGGACTTCACTGGCTCTACAGATCCAGGGTCAGTTCTGGTCTCCCTATTTCAGACTCTGCTGAGCAAACTCACTTCCCCGTTGGTTTCCCCTACTGCAGATGTGAGGCATTGTTTCTTTGATTTGATAAATGAGTCATCATACATTCTTCTCTCTCTAGTTCTCCCAGTTTAGAGTGTGTGTGTGTGTATGTGTGTGTGTTCTCTCCATTTCCATTCTCTTAGAACTTGTCATTTACAGATCCTTTCCTCCTTCTTTACTCTCATTTTTGTGTCATTTCATAGACAGGGAGATAAAATTCAATATTTAATCTGCTGAAAACAGCCCTGAGCCAAACTCAGCATCGTCTTGCCATGGCTGTTTTCTGACTCTAATTTCTTCTCTCTTTCCTCCTAGGTCACTCCAATTCCCTCTGAAAAATTTAATCATTCTTGTAACTTTCCTCCAAGGTGAGTTTCCCACAGAGCCAGTGAGCCCAGATTTACTCAATTTTCCTTAAAAAAAAAGGGGGGGACAGTCTACCTCAACTAGAAATTTCTAAAGCATATGTGCTCTAGAAAAGGGCAATTAATTAAATAACCCCACAGACGACACCTGCATTTCTGGCTCTTGTCTACATCCAGAGGGCATGCTGCTGGCGTGCAGAGCCAGAAAGGCTTCATTCTTCCACACTTCTGTGAAATGGCCAGAATCTTCATTGTTTTGACCTTTGCTCAAAGATGTCAGGGCATTCAAGAAGTAAGACAAACTTTCAACTATTTGCCATTAAGTTTAACCGAAAATGGATTCAGTTCTAATATACCTTTAAAAAAAAAAGGATGCCATTTGTAAAATGCCAAGGAACACAAAATGACTGAATTTTTTACACTTCACTTTTAACATGCTTATGGCCCTGGAAACTTGTGGAATGAACCGTCTGCGGCTATTCCAGGCATTTGCACGCCCGGGAGCAGTACAGAGAGGAAGACGCTCGCTTCTGGAATCTGCCTCCTTCAGAGAATGATTTAGAGCAACTTGCCTCAAGAGGCCAATTTTAAAGTTTGTTTTGCGACTCCGAAAAATGACTTACCTTTCTTTCCTGAACGGAGCCTCTGTTGCCTCATCTATAAAACATGCAGCCTTTCCTCTAGGTAATTCCACTCCCAGGCATTAAATTCCAGTCAGGTTTTTGTTCCCCGCCCCCTCCTGGTGGTTCTAAAGAAACAAACTTTTTAAAGATTAGGAACTGAGGGGCCGAGTGATGGCATAGAGGGTAGGGCATTTGCCTTGCACGCGGGCCACCTAGGTTCAATCCCCAGCATCCCATATTGTCTACCCAGCACCACCAGGAGTAATTCCTGAGCATTGTCGGGTGTGACCAAAAAAGAAAAAAAATTAGGAACTGAGTGGACCAGAAGAATTGTAAGGGGTTAAGGTAAGTGTAAAAAACGTAAGTGTAAGGTAAGTGTATAAATAAAAGTGTAAAAATTCACATTGCGGGGGCCAGAGCGATAGCCCAGTGGGTAGGGCGTTTGTCTTGCACACGGCTGACCCATGCCGGCCGGGTTTGATCCCGGCATCCCATATGGTCCCCCGAGCACCGCCAGGAGTAATTCCTGAGTGCAGAGCCAGGAGAAACCCCTGAGCATTGCTGGGTGTGGCCCCCCAAAAAAATTCACATTGCTTTGCATGTGAATGACCCTATTCAAATTCCTGGTACTGTATATGGTCCCCTGAGCCCTGCCAGGAGTGGCCCCTGAGACAGAGCCAGGAGGAAGCCCAAGCACTTCTGCTGTGCCTGAAAATAAAATAAAAAATAGGAATTGAAATGTAGGTAACAGTAGTAGGAGAGGCTGGAAGCATCTGTGCTGGTGGGGGGGACACAGGATCTTCTCTAGCCCTTAACACAATGGGCTATAGGGGTCACTTCCCAAACTTCTGGTCTCTTAAAAAGAGAGGGCTGGAGAGTAGATAGGAAGTAGGAAAGATGTTGACTGGTAAATTTCTGAGAATCCTTCAGGTATAATTTTATGTGGTTTTTATAGGGAAACCAAGACTGGGTAGATATAGCAGCAAAGTTTGCTTCCAGCTACAAATACAGAAAAAATGATTTACTAGGGTTTTTTTCATAATCAAACATATATAAATAACTACTCAAACATAAAATAGTCTGAAAAATGAAAGCATGTAGTTTAATGAATTTTTGGCTTGAAACTATCCAACACATAAGATACCGAATATGTCCACGCTTCTCAAAAGTTTTATAATTTGTAAAAGTTTTTATTTATCATTATTTATAATTCCTTCCTGCTATCTTCCCTCATATTTCAGACAACTACTCTCACTATAAATTAGTTTGCATTTCTTTGGAGTTTGCATAAATTGGATCAAAGGTACCAATTCTTTTTGTCTGACTTCTTTCACTTAGCATAATTATCCTGAGATTCATCCACCTGTGGCATGTATCAACAATATTCACTTTTTATTACTGAGTAGTAATAGCTTCATAATATGGCTACAATGACTGTTTATCCATTCACTTATTGAAAGACATTTAAGTTGGTTTTACTGTTTGACTATTACAAATACTTGCTAGGAACATTTGTACAAAAATCTCTGCATGGACCTATATTCCCCACATTGCAGCAAATTACATAATTCCATCTTTTCTTGTAGCTGAGTTGTGTTTCACTGTGTGTACATGCCATAGTGTCTTTATGCACTCGTTGGTTCTTAAGCATTTGGGTTGTTTCCAGATTTTGACTATTTTGAATAGTGCTGCCATGAATATAGAAGTACAAATGTCTTTCCAAATAGTGTTTTTGTGCCCTCGAGGTAGATGCCAAGAGTTAAATTCCTGGATGATGTAGAAGTCCAATGCCAAGGAGTTGCATTCCAGTTCCAAGGCTTGAATCAGATGGAGGTCCAATGCCAAGAAGTTGAATTCCTGGATCATATGGAAATCCAATCCTTAGGTTTTTTTAGAAATGTTCATTTTGCTTTTCATAAAAATTGAGTCACCATTCCCCAGAAGTGAATGAACGTTCTTCTCCCCCCCCACTAGTGGGGATTTTCTCTTTTTATTTATTTTTTTTTTGCTTTTTGGGTCACATCCAGCAATGCTCAGGGATTACTCTTGGCTCTGCACTCAGGAATTACTCCTGGGGTTGCTTGGGGGACCATATGGGATGCCAGAGATCGAACCCAGGTTGACCGCATGCAAGGCAAATGCCCTACCCGCTGGACTATCAATCCAGCCCCACCCACACCCTCTATGTTTGATGTGTGCAAGTGATAATGTGATAAGAGCAGTTTTTCATATACCTATTTGTTGTATATTATCCCCAAGTGTTTTAGGTTTCATCAGTGAATCGCCCCTTTTCCTTCCCCCAGAGGAGTTTACAAAGCTCTTACAAGCACCCCTAATCCCCGAGTTTATCTTTAACCTTTCCTCTGTGCTCTACCTCTCATTCTGTTTGCTACTAAATTCCTCAAGTCAGGCTTGGTTACTTATGAAGCCAAACATTCTGGTGACTGTAGTGAATTATTTGTTTTCCTCTTCCCCCATAACCTTTTCATATTTTCCTATAGAACAATGTTTTTTGCTTAAATTCAGAAACACCATTAATGTTATGCTCCTAATATTTGGGCATTAATTGATTCTGTAATCTATCTACCACTGGGCTTCCATCATAAGTACTTGACCCAGGCTTCAGTCACCATAGTTCCTAACACCCCAAAAGGCTGGGTCCCACCGAAGGATCTCTGGATGGACCCAGGGCAAACAGTAAAGGTACACTGGCTTTGATATGTGACTGTCTAGAAATCAAAACATGGCCTTGGTACAAGCCATAATGACCTAAGAAACAGGACCCCATGGGGCAGGGAGAAGCTAAAGTGACCTGAGGATTTAGTCTGGGATTTATGATAAAAGCCCTGATGGCTTTTAACCTTTGCCCCCAGAGCAAAAGAATTAAAGTTTTGTAATCTATATATAGATCCTCACTGTGCTTACCCAAACAACTGAAAATATTAGTGAGAAGTAAACTTGATTGTTTGATATGTACTAATAGTTAGGGAAAGAGGAAAAGCGATATAGAAGGAATGTCAGCCCTGGACAGCTTTCTCAGAGTAGCCTCTAGCCAGAGAGTCTCCTGGAATCAATCCTCCCAGAAGAATGAACGCTTTACCTCTGCAAATGATCTGTCACACCTACGTGCAGTCCCATACCTTGGACCCCCTCAGGTTTCTTATAAAGGTTATCCAGTTCAGTCATGGTCCCCCATCTCCCTGTGTCCTCGTTCCTCAGCCAGGGAGGTGATGCTCAGTCACTGACGCATCTTGTCAAGGGACCACCAGACACACCACAGACCCCTTGGGTTATACTTGCTTACAACAGGATGTATGGAGATATTACTGGTGCCCAACAGAGCAAATCTATGAACAATAGGAAGACAAGTGATAAAAATGAAGTGATACACCAATCCCATGACCATTGCAGCTTCCCACCACTGTTTCCAATTTTCCTAATCACCCCTTAAGCCTGCCCCTATATCAGACCCTCAATAATTTATTTTACATTGCTCGTTATAAATAATTAGCTAAAAATGATTAAGAATTGTTTCCTTAGAATAAAGTTAGTGAAGATTGTTGAATCACACCATGGAGTCATTAAACCCTAGTCTAAGAGATTACTAACATGTTGTTACAGGATAAGCCTTGTATGTTTATATGTTGTTAATTGAGATTGACTGCCTTCTGCTTTACATCCCATTCAATATGGTGTGCCACTCGGTTTATTAGCATTGTAGAGTTTGAGATGTCTCACAGTCAATAATGCAGCCGTGTGCTCCAGGAATTCTAAATTTTTTAATGGGTGATAAAGCTGGAGTTAAACTTTTAACTGTGTGATGGCTTTGGGGCATGGGTGTGACTGTCCTTCCAGATGAACAGGGAGATGAAGGAAAGTAGCCCATCTCTGACTCAGTGGAAGCTTGGAGATTTCAGACACAAAACCTGCAGACCTCAATTTTTCAACAGATTTATTTCTGCATGGGGCTCATCCAAGCAGTGGATTCTTGAGCATGATGGCAATTGTGGAGTGTGGAGGTTTTCAGCTGTGGGGGCTCTGTTTGGGTGCATGGTTGGCTCGCCCATCCTCCTCCAGTGTGCAGAAGACTTAGCCTGGTGAGGGTTCTGAAAACATCTCTGCCTCTCAATTCTATTTATTGTTATAAAAGTCTATCTTCTTTATACTAGTAACATCGTCTTAGTTACTATTGCTTTATTATATGAGTAAATGACTATTCTTTAAAATAAAATATTGTGGTTGGAGAGATAATACAGTAAGTACTTGATTTGCACGTGGCTAACCCAAGTTCAATTTCCAGGATCCCATAGGGTCCTCTGATGGATTCTTGTACTTTTGGCTAAGATCAAATGTAGTACCATAGGTCCTCCGAGCATCACCAGGAGTAATTCCTGATTGCAGAGCCAGGAGTGAACCCAGAGCATTATTAGGTGTGACCCAAAAAGCCAAATAAAACAAAAATAAATAGCACAGAATTTCCCATTACAACTTACAATGTCATTGCTTTCAGATGTACCCCATTGTATGTTTAAAATAATGAAAGTCAAATATGCATTTACTCTATTAACCTATTGAGCATCTTAACTTAGCCTAACATACTTTAAGTTCAGAACACTTATGCCGGCAACACAGCACCCCAAGTATAGAACCCTGGTTGTCTCTCCCTTATGGTTGTGTGGCTGTCTGGATTTTGTGACTCAGTGAAACTGCTCAGTACCTCGGCATAGTATCACACTGCATAATGCAAAATCAGGAAAAGAACAAATATCAAAATTTGAAAAAGCAGTTTCAACTAATACATACTACTTTCACATGATTGCAAAATCAAAAAAGTCGTGTGAAATTGCTATAAGTTGGGGACCATTGGGGTATGTAAACTATTATGTAGGTGACCCCGGGAGAAGGTCAGGGCAGGAAACTGGCAGCCATTTCTCCAGGAAGTAATTTCAAGCTGTCTTTGGATTGATAAGGAAAAGCTGGTCGTGCCTAGTACAGAAGCATGAACTTGGTGAGTCTGGAAGTCCAGGCATACAGGGTTGAAGCAGAGAAACTGGTTTGGGGGGACCAGATTGCACAGAACTGTGTCAGCCGGGAAAGGGATTCAAAAGACATTGACTGCTCTATGTCAGAGGTTCCCAGACTTATTAGGGCTCCCCCTCTTTCAGAACAGGGTGAACAATACACTAGCTTGCTCAATCTCTCTCTCCCAGTAGAAGGTGCCACTAGCCTGAAGCGGCCTCAGAGGCTACACTGCTCCTCACCATCCGCCCACCCCCATACCTTAGGGGTGGTATTGCCCCCTTTGGAAAACAGCCCTGTAGGTTGTATCCCATTTTTTTTTTTTGTTTTTTTGGGGGGATCACACTCAGCAATGCTCAGGGGTTTCTCCTGGCTCTGCATTCAGGAATTACTCCTGGAGGTGCTCGGGGACCATATGGGATGCCGGGGATCGAACCAAGGGCCGGCATGGGCCAGCTGAGTGCAAGACAAATGCCCTACCTGCTGGACTATCGCTCCGGCACCTGTATCCCATTTTTGTCCGTGTTGGCCTTTTCTCTCTGTAGCTTCCATTGCTGGTATGGCACAAACAGTCCCACTGAAGACAACAGGAAATTTTCTTCTGGAGTAAATTTTAAATGTATATACGGAAACAAGTTCTTATAATAAGATTCAGTAAACAACATAGATGTAGCTAAAACCATAAAATCATGTTTAAATGACTGAAGTTAGGGAAACAATGGCCTCAAGCAGAACAAACATCAGTCCATTTGCATTCCACACTACTCGAGATCAGATGCCCAGTCAGCTACATGACTTTGTGAAGCAGCAGACTAGAAATAGACAGGCGTGGTACTGCCCACCAGAGTGTGTATGCAAAGATCGAATGGAACTTTCCTTAACTAGTATCATGCAGGACTCGCCTGGCTGATGGCCAGGATGTATAAGTGCTTCATAGCTTCACACACACACACACACACACACACACACACGCACGCACGCACGCACGCACGCACGCATACATACTTCAGAACACCAGTCCTTGACTCTTTAAGATCTGCTCTTTGCACAAAAAAATGCAAATGATGGCTTCTAAGTGTACGTGAGTGCAACCCACAATGTGTGGGAGAAGGAGGAGAGAGAGAGGAGAGAGAGAGGAGATAAAGAACCTGCCATTTAGGCAGGATGTGGGAGGGGGAGGGAATTGGGGACATGGGTGGTGGTTGAGGGGCACTGGTGGTGGAGGTTGGGGTGCTGGAACACTGCGTGACCAAACCCCCCAAGCGTGAACAACGTTGTAATTGTATATCTCACGGTGGTATAATAAAATGTTTAAAAAAAAAAAAGATCTGCTCTTTGCCTTTTCAGTAGTTCCAAATGATCATTTTAAACATTTTCTAGCACAAAATATTAGCAGATAGAACAGTAAAGTTCCTCTTCGACTAGAGAGGGATGTGAAGAGGAGGCCCCACTGGGAACCTTGAGCAATAGCACAGCAGGGAGGGTGTTTGCCTTGCACCTGGCTGACCCAGCTTCAACCTCTGGCTTCCCATCTGGTCCCCCAAGCACCACCAGGAGTGATTCCTGAGTGCAGAGGCAGGAGTAACCCCTGAGCATCATTGGATGTGACCCAAAAAAGCAAAAAAAAAAAAAAAAAAATGGCCCCACTGTGACAGAGATGAGGTTCATGGCAGACATCTTTCCCTGTGTAAAATCCCAGGTTTAATCCCTGCCTCCTTATAATAATAAACAAACATGCAAACAAACAAACAAACAAACAAATAAATAAATAAGGTCTCGAGCTATAGAAAAGCAACTCTGACCATAAACTTCTGCTGCATACAAAATAAGAATGACATTATAAAAAAAAAGTCAAGTTTTCTTGGTGTCGAGTCTATTTAAAATTTGCTTCTCAAGATGAAATCTTGCTTTTGGCTACCAATGGGGTGCAACAAGAGGGTGTCATGCTAAGCAAAGTCAGTCAGATGGAAAATGCAAATACCAGAAGGTCTCATTCGTCCGTGGTATACAGGGGGCGGGGAGGGAATGGACTGAGTCCAGTGAAAATAAACCCAAGGGCTATGACAACAGAGCTGAGGTGACCAGGGGACAGGAAGGTGAGAGGGTTAGAAATTAACTGGACTAGAAATGACAGAAAAAGACAGGTGAAGAGTTTTTGGCACCTCGGGGGTGGAGATGTGCCACTTTGCCAGTCACTTTGTATACCAAAAGCACAAATACTAGCTAGCACTTATAAACAAGTTAACTCTGTAACAATAATATTAAACCATCCTACTTTAAATATGAGAAATTATTACTATTTCTGAAGGATGAGAACGCTGTTCAGGTATCCCAAAGAGGAATCGAAAGAGCTATGCTTGGAATATCACGCCTCACTCAAGTGAGAGAAGGAATCCAGAATTCCAACCTCCGCTGACAATCCAGAGTCAGAAGCACTGTCTCATTTGCCAAGGCATCGAAAATCAGATGGGCTGGACATGTAATGCGATTTGGAGCTGACCACTGGACTAGAGCCATTACCAACTGGATCCCACAGAATGTCAAAAGATCACGTGGCCGCCCACCTACAAGATAGTCAAACTTCTTTGTCAAGATCCTGGTTGAACGGTTTGAGGCTCTTCGTATTCCTGAAGCAAGCAGATGCCATTGGGCTACACTGACACGTGATAGGGTCAAATGGAAACATTACTGGTGCCCATTCAAGCAAATCGATGAATAATAGGATGTCAAGTGATCAAGTGATCTAGTGATCAAGTGATCTAAATTTCTGAAAAATGATTGCAATTTCATAATTGTTGTGAAAAGTCTCCCCAGAATATCCTGATTTTTATGCATCTAGAAATTATAGTGTAAATTTAAATGGATTACACTATTAATTGACACTAAATTTACACTCTATATCATTGTTAAAATGATTTGTAAGCATTTGTTTTTTCTTCATGCATGTGATGGAAAAGTGCCAATAATCCTACTGTGATCTGACAGAACAATAGTGCTGATGTTACACAATTAGATACTAACATTGATACTATTAATTAAAGCAGAAAATGATCAAGTGAGACAACCCATAAGAATTGCCAGTTTCTCAACCAGAGTGCCCGAGAATCGATGACTGGATAAAGAAGCTTTTGGTACATCTACGCAATGGAATACTATGCAGCTGTTAGGAAAAGTACGTTATGAAATTTGCCTATAAATGGATGGACATGGAGAAGATCATGTTGAGTGAAATTAGCCAGAAGGAGAGAGACAGATACAGAATGACTGCATTTATTTGCATGACATAAATATATATGTATATATTATGATACCAATATCCAAGGTCAAGTGAAACATGTATCAGGAGGTCTTGTCAAAGGTGGAAATTATCACAAACGTGTGGGAGTCAGAGGCTAGGTAAGACAGAAAATGGAACAGTGTGCTAACAATTGTCGAGGGTACTAATACCAACCTATAACTGAGCATTAAATACAGGCAAAAGATACACATGACAACCCTTTGATGTATGTCCTGTAATCCGCAATCTGGAAGGGAAGGAAAAGAGAAAGAGATAGAGAGAAAGGGAAAGAAATAAAGAACCTGCCATGGAGGCAGACTGGGGGAGGGGGAGGGAACCGGGGACATTGGTGGTGAGAGATGGGCACTGGTGGAGGGATGGGTGCTGGAACACTGTATGACCAAAACCCAAATATGAACATCTTTGTAATTGTATATCTCACGGTGGTATAATAAAATACTTCTTAAAAAAAAAAAAAGAATTGCCAATTTCTCTGGATATTATCTGACACTGGAAATGGTAAACTTTTCTGGCTAAAGATGTCTTGCAAAACTTCTTTGTTCCAATTAAACCTCCAAGAATGATTATTTCAGGGCCGGAGAGATAACTAAGTCTCAGAGCACAGGCCTATAACATGTAAGGCCCCAAGTTTGGCTCCAGCCCAGAGAGACCCACAGGCCCTGCTAGAAGTATTCCTGAACCCAGAGCACTGCTAAGGAAAGCCTCCATGGTTAAAACATAGATTTAAATGGAACAGTGTGCTAACAATTGTCGAGGGGTACTAATACCAACCTAGAACTGAGCATTAAATACAGGCAAAAAGATACACATGACAACACTTTAATGTATGTTCTGTAAACAATAGTCTGTAAGGGAAGGAAAAGAGAAAGAAAGAGAGAGAGGGAAAGAAATAAAGAACCTGCCATGGAGGCGGGCTGGGGGGGAAGGGGAGGGAACCAGGGACATTGGTGGTGGGAGATGGGCACTGGTGGAGGGATGGGTGCTGGAACACTGTATGACCAAAACCCAAATATGAACTTTTTAATTGTATATCTTTGAAATTGTATATCTCACAGTGGTATTATAAAATACTTTAAAAAATAAAAATAAAAAAGTAAATAAATAAATAATAGATTTAAAATATTAAGAATGTTTGGTTACACATTTTTGTTACTGGTTATGTGGAAAGATAGGTCTACAGCTGAATCTAAACAAAACAATGTTCATGAAAAATGAATTAGTTCCAGAGGCCCCATTCATTCTCAATGGAACAGACATCTCTGAATGCAGCAGTTATGTATACCTAGGTCGAGAAGTCAATATGATGAATGACCTAAAACCTGAGCTGCACAGGAGGAAGAGACTGGCATGGATTGCCTTCAAAAGCATCAAAGAAATAGCAAAAAAAAAAAAACAAAGAACCGGCTGCATTAACATACACCTCAGAGACCCTGGCCCTCAAAAGCAGGATGAGAATGCTATTCGGGTCTCCCAGAGAGGAATCAAAAGAGCTATGCTTGGAATATCACGCCTCACTCAAGTGAGAGAAGGAATCCGCAGCTCCAACCTCCGTCGCTATTCCAGAATCAAGGAAGCTGTCTCGTTTGCCAAGGCATCGAAAATCAGATGGGCTGGACATGTAATGCGACTTGGAGACAACCGCTGGACTAGAGCTGTTACAGACTGGATCCCATGGGGTGTCAAAAGATCACATGGCCGCCCACCTACAAGATGGTCAGACATCTTTGTCGAGACCCTGAAGGAACGGTTTGAGGCTCTTCATATTCCTGAATCAACCAGATACCATTGGGCTACATTGGCACGTGATAGGGTCCAATGGAAATGTTACTGGCGCCCACTCGAGCAAATCAATGAATAACGGGATTCAAGTGATCAAGTGATGAAGTGATCAAGTTTGGTTACAATTTATACCTTCATAGAAGCAACAAGGTTGACCAGGAAAGCAAGAAAAATGCTTTTGGGAAGATTCTCCAATTGAATTCACTATCTTCGTGTTGATCATCGATTTGCTCAAACAGGTGCCAGTAACATCTCCATTCATTGGGAATGAAGTCCATTATCGTTACTGTTTTTGGCATATCGAATATACCACAGGTAGCTTGCCAGGCTCTGCTGTGACTCTGGGTTCATTCCAGGGGGCCCAGTCTTTTTCTATGTCAGACCATCAACCAACCAAGGCCCACAGGGCAGAGCCCCGGTATAGACAAGCCTGTCTCCTGTCTGCCACCTGCTGATGCAGCTGGGCACCACATCCACACCTACAACAACTAGAGTGGGGCCACGCCTGGCAGTGATCCTGTCTCTGGGCTCAGGGATCACTCCTGGCAGGGCTTAGGGAACCACAAGGAATACTAGGCTTAGAAATTGAGTGTTCTCATGCAAGGCAAATACCTTGCTTGATGTGCTATAACTCTGGCTCCATAATTTGCATTTTTAACTGACCTGTGATATAGGGACCCTCTCCATGAAAGCTTTGTGGGGAGAGTCCCTTTTTATCATTTCTTTTTTCTTTGGAGCTTCATTTTATTTTTATAAGGACTAGCTGTGAGCTAGTACCCTCTCGTCAGAACTCCACCCAGCAGAAGAGCTGGTCACAACCCGGCTCGTCAAGACCCACCCTGCAGCAGTCTTTTTCAAGTCTGGCCCAGGTATGCTGATCCAGAGACTCACAGACATGGAACAGAGCTGCTATAGGCTCTCCCTGTGCCCCGCCGATCACGAAAGTACCCAGGAGGGATGGCGGGTTCTAGCCCTGGCTAAAACATCCGGATCCCCTCTCTTCAGAACTCCACCCAGCAGAAGAGCTGATTACAGCCCGGCTTGTGTAGCCGCTTGAGGCCATGCAGTTCATCAATAAATGCTGGAGATCAGAGGTGACTACAAGAGTATGCCACCTGTATGGCAGAGCCTGGCAAGCTACCCATGTTGTATTTGATATGCCAAATACCAGTAACAATTATAAACCTCATTCCCATGACCTGATGTAATGGTTTGAGGCTCTTTATGTTCCTGGCGCAAGCAGATGCCCTTGGGCTCTACTAGCATAAGACAGGACATATGGAGATGTTACTGGTGCCCACTTGAGCAAATCGATGAGAAGGGAAGACAAGTGATACAAGTGATGAGGACTAGCATTTTAATATTTTTGCTTGAAAAATTGTCTGGTTACAATATTATTAACGTTTCCGCTGTTGATGTGTACAGTTATTGCACCCAACCACCAGCATGATGCCCAGGACCCTTGGCCTCTGTCCCTCCATCACCTCTGGTCTGATCTTTGTTCCCTCCCCCTCTCTTTGTTCTAAGATTTGTAACCTAAGGTCAAGGAAGGACTAGCATTTTTAAGGTCCCATTCTAGAATTGTATTTGTTAGCTTCAACATAAGATTCAGGTCTAGAGATGGCTGAGGGTGTGGGGCAGGCCCTTCAGGCAGGAAACAGGGAGCCCTGAGGTCATTTCCAGTGATACTTAACATGTCCCTGCTTGGGCTGGTAAGAGGAACACCTGGCAAAGCCTGAGGACCTTGTGTTGCCAAGGACTGAGCGAGGGGCCTCTGCATGCAAGGTGTGTGCTCTAGATCTTTGTCTCCAGAGGCCCAGACTAATTTCACTGGGAAAACGGAGTATGAGAGAGAAGGACTTAGCTTAAAACGTGTAATAGTAGTCAATAGTAGAGCCAACAACAAATGTGCTTGGTCCTTTTCCAGTTCATGAGCATGAGGACTGGGTGATCTGTGTCTCCCTTAAATCTTTTCTGGTTCATGAGCACAGGACTGGGTGATCTATGCCTCCCTTAAGTCTCCCTTAAATCTGTGCCTCCCTTAAATCATGCATTTGGCACATCACCTGTCTGACATGGTGAAAGAAAGAGAAACAACAACAGCAACCACAACAACAAATGTGCCAAGAATCCCAAAATATAAGAACTGGTTAACTCGACAGAGTGCCAGTGTGGTGTGAAATAAAAAGCAAACAAGTAATTCAGTTAAGAATCTTTAAGCAGAGTGTCTAAAAAGATTCAAATATAAAAAAAGATTTAAATGTAAACTTTGTAGTACCAAATGGGAGAAACAGAGAATAAATATATATGCTACTGACTTAAACTCGGGGGGTGGGGGGGGGGGAAAGGTATCATTTACTTTGCTTTTTTTTTCCCTCAAAAGTTATATTAAATTGGACCAGAGCAGGAAGGGTGTTTGTTTTGCACAAGACCAGACCAGAATTGATTCCTGGCACTACTCAAGCTCTGCCAGGATTGATCCCTGAGCACAGAGCCAAGAGTAAGCCCTGAGCACTCCTGCACGTAGCCCCCTTATCCAACCACAGCAAGAAGGTTGTGAAACGAAATGAATGATGCATCACCCAGTGACCAATACTCATAACAGACAATGAAGCATCTGTCCAAGAGGTGCAAGATGTCAACACTAAAAACTGTGTTGTCAAGTGCTGGCGTGGATGCAGGGAGAAAGGTATTCTCATCCATTGTTGGTGGGAATGTCGACTGGTCCAGACTTTTTGGAAAACAATATGGATATTCCTCCAAAGACTAGAAATTGAATTCCTATTTGACCCAGCAATACCACTCCTGGGAATATACACTGGGAGGCCAAAAACACACAGCAGAAACACCACCTACACTTCTATGTTCATAGCAGCACTATTCACAATACAGAATCTGGAAACAACCAGAGTGCCCAAGAACAGATGACTGGATAAAGAAACTATGGTACATCTACACAATGGAATACTATGCAGCTGTTAGGAAAAACAAAGTTATTAAATTTGCCTATAAATAGATGGTCATGGAGAGGATCATGCTCAGTGAAATTAACCAGAGGGAAAAGGACAGATATAGAATGACTGCATTTATTTGTGGGATATAAAAAAAATAGGCAAAACATGAATTAGGAGGTATTGTCAGTGAGTGGAATCTACCACAAATATGTGGGAGTCAGAGGTTACATAAGACAGAGAAGGGAACAATGTGCTAACATTGTTGGGAATGATAAAACCAGCCTAGAACTGAGCATTGAATGTAGACAAAGGGATATAGATGATAACCTCTAAATGTATGTACTGCAAGACACAATGTGTAAGAGAAGGAAGAGAAAGAGAGAGAGAGAGAGAGAGAGAGAGAGAGAGGAGAAAACTGCCTGTCATAAAGACAGGCCGAGGGAAGGGGAGGGAATCAGCGGACATTGGTGGCTGGAAATGGGCACTGGCGAGGATGGGTGCTGGAACATTGCATGACTGAAACCCAAACATGAACATCTGTGTAATTGTATATCTCACAGTGGTATAATAAAACATTTAAATAAATAGGTAAATAAATAGAGGAACAGATAAATAGATAAATAAATAAATGAATGAATAAATAAATAAATAAATTCCCATTATGTCAAAAAAACAAAACGAAACTGTGTTGTCATTTGTCATATTACCTAAGGGGAATAAATCAGTATGACTTGAGAAAGTTTGGCAGACCATAGAAAATATTTATCACGAGCATAACCAAGTCACTAATTATAACCTAAATATCTCAGAAGAAAGAGTTCCTGATACTTCAGATATCCATGTTTACGCCAGCAAAATAGCTCAGAGGGGCTGGAGAGTTTGCTTTGTGCACAGGACCTGAGTTAGATCTGATCCCACCCCAGAGCTACCACATGTGACCCTGGGTAACCTCTAGACCCCTGAGCCCAAGCAACACTGTATCACCAAACACTGAACCTTCTGCCTGATGGGCCAAATATCACCATGAGCGACTCTCTGATCTCCTTTTGGGGGACACCCCCATAAGAAAAAAAATTTTTTTTAAGTTTGCTGGTATTGTGGATTCATCTTTGAGTCTAAAAATATCTGAGAAGGGTTATATAATTTTGTTTCCCTTTGTTAAAACCCTGAATATTGTAATAAAGTCTGTAGTTGCCTATAAATTTCCTAATAAAAGATGCACAGCAAGTTGCATTTCAGGTCATAAAAAAATAATAAGGCTTGAGTCTCCTAACACAGTTATGATTAAAGCTTGACTCGGAATCGAAACAACCTTAAGTAACAGCCGTGTAAGAAGGGCGTTTCTTCCGTGTTATTCTGACAGCCAGGCTCCACAACATCCCAAGGGATCCAGGCTCTTTCCACCTTCTTCCTTATGACCTGTGATGGAGTTAATTATCTCTGCCTGGCAGGAGGGAGGAGGGAGGCAGGAAACAGGCCAAGGGGCACAGCCCAGGTTTGAATGAAGAACAGGCCCCGGAGCTGCCAGAAGATATTTGAATATTATTGACCAGGATTCAACTATACAGTTATGCTCAACTATAGAAACAAAGAGGAATATTTTGTATTCTTGAGGTGGGAGGGTGAGGAACCCAGAAAAAAAAACAAAACAAAACTGGAACCTTGAGTTGTGGAAATAGTGCAGAGATAAAGGCACTTGCTTCGCATGTGGTTGACCCCAGTTCAATCCCCCAGGACCATGTTAGTTCCTGAGCACTTCCAGAAATGAGTACAAAGCCAGGAAAAGCCCCTAACACCCCCTTGAACACCTCCACACAGCCCCGCTCCAAAAAATTAGCTAAACTCCTATTGTAGAGAAAATAAGAATACCCAGTAAGGGGAAAACAACATAATAGCATTCTCTGCAAACCTCTTGGCTAAGTCTATTTAAAAACGTGCCTGTTTGCTAAATAAAAGGTCTGTTTAAAACAGGTACTCACACACACACACACACACACACACACACACACTGTTAGAGGGGGTTGTAGAAAATGAAATTAGTCAGAGGAAAAAGGACAAACACCAGATCTGTCTCCTATGTGAGCTATAAAGAAACAAAAGAGCAGTAAGTTAAGTTGGTACGTAAAACCATAAACAAGAGTGTAATAAACAGTTTAAGTAACCATCCTAAACTACAACAAAAAGAAAAAATGAAAATGAAAAGACACATAGAAGGCAAAAAGCAACCAATAATAAATACTCCTTGGACGCTGGCCACTGGCGCTGGAGCTGAGGTTCCCGGCAGGCACCATTCCCATACGGCACTGGCCATACAGGTGTACAGCATGTTCCAAAAAAATGGGCATTGGCGCTGCTGTAATCACCTTATCTCTACTGTAATAAATGGATTACATTTTTACAAAGATCATTAAATATTGCCTGTTAAGCAATTTTTTCTAAATAGGTAACCTCATAAAAACCCTTAAATATTAATGATATTTCCTTTAAACATCTTTTTTAACTTCTGCCACGTGTAAGTATGTTCATTCATCACTTTCTCTGAGTACCAGACTGCTGTTCTCAGGGCCGGAGCAATTGTCCAGCGAGTTGGACATTTCCCTTGAACGCGGTCGATCTGGGTTTGATGTATGACATCCCATATGGTCCCCTGAGCACTGCTAGGAGTAATTCCTGAGTGCAGAGCCAGGAGTAACCCAGGAGAATTGCAGGGGTGTGACCCAAAAAAAGAAAGAAAAAAAAAGGTCTGCTCTTTGCGTTGATGATCTTACATTCTCCACACATGCATCATTTTAGTTCCTTCAGAGAGAGAAGCAGGAGTCCTCTACCTTTAGTTTAGCGCCTCTAGAAACAATCTGCTTCACACTCCTTTCCCCTCACTTCAGTGATATTTCTAAGGAAATGAAAATGTGGCATTTGGTTTTGGTCAAGGCCCCAAATGGAGCAGAGAGCATGCCCACCCCGCACTTCTACAGAGGATGTAGATGAAAGACATAGGGTTTGCTGAGCAGAGTTACCAAGACTTTCCACTGTCACTGAGCTCATCCCCAAACTCCAGGTTCTGTAAGACGAAGGAGCACTGGAGAAAAGGTTGATAAACTCTTTCAGAACGCAAGCCAAGGAGATTCCTAGGAGGGCTTGGTACGGATTCTGGAGTCGAAGGTCACTAAGACCTAGGCTGGATTTGTGCCCAGATCAAGTTTTATCCATTTTTTCTGTTCTCGTGCAGTCAGGTTGTTTCCAGATTCTGGCTATTGTGAATAGTGCTGCGATGAATATAGAAGTGCAGATGGTGTTTCTGCTGTGTGTTTTTGGGTCTCCAGGGTAAATTCCCAGGAATGATATTGCTGGGTTGAATGGGAGCTCAGTATCTAGTTTTTGGAGGAATGTTCATATTGTTTTCCAAAAGGGCTGGATCAGGGGCCAGAGCAATAGCACAGCGGGTGGGACATTTGCCTTGCACTTGACTGACCCGGGTTAGATCCCCAGCATCCCATATGGTCCCTGAGCTCTGACAGGAGTAATTCCTGAGTGCAGAGCCAGGAGTAACCCCTGAATGTTGTTAGGTGTGACCCAAAAAGGAAAAAAAAAAGGCTTAACCAGTCAACATTCCCACCAACAATAGATGAGAGTCCCTTTCTCCCCATATCCGCACCAGCACTGTTGTTCTTACTCTTTTGGATGTGTGCCAGTCTACTGGAGTGAGATAATATCTCATTGCTGTTTTGACTTGCATCTCCCTGATGAGTAATGATAAAGAGCACTTTTTCTTATGCCTTTTGGCCATTCGAATTTCTTCTTTGAGAATAACTATGCTTCTGACGTCATCACACTCTCTCCTCTGTAAGACAAGTGTTTTCCAATGGCCAGAGGTGATGTATTCAACAGGAGGCTGGTGCTGACTGGAAACCCATAAATGACCAACCAGAGATGGATTCCCTGTGCCCAGGAAAGGAGGAGATCTATGGAGTGTTGATGGGGGAGCCCACAAAAAAGTCTCCACGAGAAAAAGAGCATGGAGGGAGTCTCGTGCTCATGGACACTGCTGCACAACTGCAGTTGCTGCTCAGACACGCTTGGTCCTTACCCTTCATTTCTAACGTTGTACATCTGGATGCATGGCCCAGAGTGGAAGCAGACATAGAGGAGTCAGTTGGAGCAAGATGAAACCAACATGGCTGCAATGGGCTTCATCACTGTAGTCAGACCCAAGCTAGAGAAGAGCTGAAGCTTTTAGAGCTGACTGGAATGCACTTTTGCACAACTAAAAGCGATATTCTTAAAATATGAAAGTGAGCAGATGGAGAAATAGTACAGAGAGGGAGGATGCTAGCCTTGCACACGGCTGACCATGGATTTGATCCCAGCATCCCATTCAGTACTCCAAGCACTCTCAGGAGTGATTCCTGAGTGCAGAGCCGGGAGAAACCCCTGAGTATTGCTGGGTGTGGCCCCAAACCAATATATGTGAGTAGAAATGTTATAGGAGCTGCTAGAGAGATCCTCCAATATCAAGGAGGTATCTCAACACTGCACATTGAGAAAGAATAAAATAGATACATTTTCCCACTTGCACACTGATTTTTTAAAAAATATTTTTATCAAGACTGGAAAGATTAGAACAATGGGTAAGGCTCTCATCTGGCACACCACCAACCCGGTTCCATTCCCGGCACTCCACATAGTTCACAGAGAACCACCAGGAATGATCCCTGAGCACAGAGGTAGGCATACGCTCTGAGCACTGCTGTATGTGGTCCTAAGACTAAGTGTGTGTGTGTCTGTGTGTGTGTGTGTGAGAGAGAGAGAGAGAGAGAGAGAGAGAGAGAGAGAGACAGATGCATGGCCTGGGACAGAATTTGTGACCCCAGCGATGCTCAGGGGTTACTCCTGGCTCTGCACTCAAAATTATTCCTGGCTGTGCTCAGGGGACCTTATGGAATTGAACATGTGTCAGGATTGAACATGTGTCAGATGCGCAGGCAAATGCCTTCCCGGTGTACTGTCGCCTCCGTCCTTGCAGGCTGAACTTTTTATCCAATCTCTGGCTTTAAACTTACAAATGCATTGGGCATCCCTCAGAGGCCAGTCTGCAGGGATTTTACTCACATGGACCCAGCACTCACCACTCTCGTGACATTTCTAAAGAGGCACATCATGGCCCTGTCTGAGCTATGCTTAGAGCATGCAGGGGCGGTGGCTCTCTGGGGGGTGTGACCCCAAAACCTGCCAGCCAATTGGCTTGTGGCTCTTAGACTCTCCCAACCCGCCTGCTGCCTTGGATTAATCAGCTCTTTGAGTGGTAGCAAAACCATCCCTGTCAGTGACATCCATTCTTGACTTTATTCATGACAGCAGGTGTGTAGTGTTTTTCCCCACACCAGGTAATCCTGCAGCACCCACTCTGAGATGCCATGAGTGCTCGACAATTGAACCCAGCCCTGTCACTCCCAACCTAGAAATCGTGTCCACACACAGTTTCATACCTGAAGCCACCACTCCCTTCAGATGCGAATCACCCATGTGGGCTGTTCCCTGTCACCTGACCACACATCGTGACTCCTTCCTCAGGTTTGGCTTAGTAAAGCAACTCAGAGAACTCAGGAGAATAATTGATGAGGTCACTGGTTGGTAAATAATCATGGGATATGTATAAACCACGGCAGAGCCTGGCAGGCTACCCGTGTCGTATTTGACATGCCAAATAACAGTAACAATTATAGACCTCTTTCCCATGACATGATGGAATGGTTTGAGGCTCTTTATGTTCTTGATGAGGAAGATGCCCTTGGACTATCTCACATGTGACAGAGCCGTATTGAGATGTTACTGTGCCCGCTCAAGTAATCGGTGGTCTATGGGAAGTCAAGTGATCTAGTAATGTATAAACCAGAAGAACAAGTAGGCCACAGAAGAGACGCAAACTTCTGACTCACTGAATTTTTGGGTACACTGAACCCTTAGCATGGATGTGTTCCCTGAGCTTGTTCTTTGATTTTTAAAAAAAATTTTTTTTAAATTTTTACTTATGATTTTTTATTTTGTTTATTTACTTTTATTGAATCACCATTTTTTTTTTTTTTTTTGGTGATTCAAACCATGAGAGACTCACAGACATGGGGCAGAGCTGCTACCGCGCTCCCTGTGCCCAGCCGCTCACGAGGTGCCCGGGGAGGGATGGCGGGTTCTAGCCCTGGCCCACCACCCCAGCAGAGCCTCGCAACAAGCCAGACTACCCCCCACTCTATGAGGGTCACCATTTTCCACATCCGGACTTCCCTCTTGTCAGAACTCCACCCAGCATAAGAGACTATTACAGCCCGGCTCTCGAGGCCACTTGCAGCCACGTGGTTCATCAATAAATGCTGGAGATCAGAAGTGACTACAAGAGTATGCCACCTGCATGGCAGAGCCTGGCAAGCTACCCATGTCATATTTGATATGCCAAATACCAGTAACAATTATAGATCTCATTCCCATGACCTGATGTAATGGTTTGAGGCTCTTTATGTTCCTGGAGCAAGCAGGTGCCCTTGGGCTCTACTTGCATGAGACAGGACATATGGAGATGTTACTGGTGCCCGCTCGAGCAAATCAATGATGAATGGGAGGACAGTGACAGTGATTAAATCACCATGTGATAAAACATTGCAAAGCTGTTCCTGGCTGGTTTCAGCCATACAGTGTTCCAGCTGTCCCTCCACCAGCCAATGGGATTAAGCCCAGTTCCCTCCCTTCTTCCTTCCTCAAAGGCAGGGGATGGTACTCCTGCCCCTCAAGGTGTTGCAGGTGTGGCTGCAGTGCCCGCTGCGTTGGCAGGTGTCAGACAGGAGACAGGTTTGTTTATACCCAGGGCTCTGCCCCATGGACCCTGGATGGTTGATGGTCTGACATAGAAAAAGAGTGGGCCCCTGGGATGAACCCAGAGCCACAGCAGAGCCTGACAAGCTACCCATGGTGTATTCAAAAACAGTAACGATAATGGACCTCATTCCCAACGAATGGAGACGTTACTGGCTCCCGCTCAAGAAAATCGATAAACAATGGGAAGACAAGTAACAAGTAACAAGGGGATGGTAGTCACAGCTTCAACTCTCTCTTTAAAAAAGTTTTTATTGAGGTTCTGTGATTTACAATGCTGCTAATGATGGTTTCCCATGAACATAATTCCCACATCAGTGTACCCAGTGCCCTTTCATCAAAGCCCCCATGCCCGCCTCCCTTTCAAACTGCTCCACCCCCTAATATACACACTCTCAATTGAGTGTGGATCTGTCTCCTGTTCCATTTGGCCTTTGCTTCTTCCCTGCTGTGTAACCATCAGTCCCACATATGTGTGAGATCATTCTGCCTCTGATTTATTATCTAATCCAATCTTATCAATTGATGCTAATCTTTCTCTGGTGACCAGC
>JAJIBD010012726.1:0-27709 GCA_021461705.1 Cryptotis parvus | reverse complement strand
CATACCCCAGCCCTTTGTCCATCTCCATAGCTCAAAGCCATTCTAGGGGCTGAGAGTACAGTGGGCAGGGCACCTGCCTTGCATGCCTCTGACCCAGGCCGTATCCCTGCCACCATGTAGGCCTCCCCCAAACCCAGCCCAAAGCTCTTCTCAGAGAGGCTGAGGACAGCTGCTCTCAGACAGATGCAGACAGTGACTTGGTAGGGGACGTCTGTGACACTCAACGAGGACAGGTAGGGTGCCAGGAGATGCCACTCTGGCCTCTTGGTGTGTACTGTCCATGCCTGTGGGTATTCTCTCCCGGGGCAGCACCCACTGGGGCGGGCCCCTCAGGACAACCCTCACTGCAGCTGCGGCTTTGTGGGAACCAGCTGTGAGGTCAGAGGCGGCTTTAGAGCCTTTGATTGGTGTCTTCTTCCTCGCCAGTGATGGGATGGACACCAGGACACCAAGGATTAACTGGTCCCCAGCTGCCCAACAGCTCCCAGCTGGACTCAGACAATGGCGGGCTTGGAGATGAGTGTGATGGCGATGACGACAACGACGGCATTCGGACTATGTGCCTCCTGGCCCTGATAACTGCCGCCTGGTCCCCAATCCCAACCAGAAGGACTCGGATGGTGAGGACCCACGAGGGCCCAGGCGGGCAGCGCTGGCAGGTGGAAGCACCTGGGGACTCCCTGAGCCTCTGGCCCTCCCGCCCAGGCAATGGCGTTGGTGACGTGTGTGAGGATGACTTTGACAATGACGCGGTGGCAGACCCCCTGGGCGTGTGCCCAGAGCGCAGAGGTCACTCTTACAGATTTCCGGGCCTATCAGACCGTCGTTCTGGATCCTGAGGGGGATGCTCAGATCGACCCAAATTGGGTGGTGCTAAATCAGGTACTGGGCACTGGGCTTGGGGCGGCGTCTGAACTGGCTCTGAGGCCCAGCAGGGGGCCCAGATCAGACTTGCCGCGCCCCCTCCTCACAGGGCATGGAGATTGTGCAGACCATGAACAGTGACCCTGGCCTGGCAGTTGGTATGTAAGGGACTCCCCAATGGAGTGCCATTCCCTGGGCCAAGACTCACACCACCTCCCACGCCCTCTCACACTGGCTTTGTGGCCCTTGGTCCCATCCATGGCCTCCAGGGTACACAGCCTTCAACGGCGTGGACTTTGAAGGCACCTTCCACGTGAACACAGTCACCGGCGATGACTCACGCGGGCTTTCTCTTCAGCTACCAGGACAGCGGCCGCCTACGTGGTCATGTGGAAGCAACGGAACAGACCTACTGGCAGGCTACCCCCTTCCGAGCTGTCGCCCAGCCCGGCCTGCAGCTCAAGGTCCCAGTGCTGCCCAGCCGCCCCAGTGCAGGCCCCCCCTGCCCATGCTACCCACTCCGCTCAGGGTCTCCCCACTGCCTGCTTTAGGGGCGCTCTCATGCAGACAGGTGGCACAAGGCTGGTGCCTTGGGGCTCTGGAACATTCTCCTCACCCCCCTTGGTTCACTTCTCTACCTATGCTTACCAGCTGCTCCTGGCTCCGCTGGGGTCCAGTGGTTGATTCATGGCCTTTGCCAATGCTCCCAGGCAGTGACTTCAGTGTCCGGCCCAGGAGAGCACCTCCGGAATGCCCTGTGGCATACTGGCCACACCCCTGACCAGGTCCGACTGCTGTGGACTGACCTGGAACGTGGGCTGGGCGTGACAAGACCTCCTATCGCTGGCAGCTGCTGCACCGGCCTCAAGTCGGCTACATCCGGTGAGCAGAGGGAGCCCAGTCCCAACGCTTCCTTTCTCTGTAGCTGGGTCCACCGCCCTACCCTCCCTGTTGCTCAGTGTCCAGGGCCTGGCCTCTCTCCATCTCCCCGCAGCACAGGCCTGGGCTGTGCCTCCCAGAAAACTCTCGGCAGTGCAGGGCTAATCATTATACTCAATGTTCCTCTCTCCGGGGACCCACAAGGGTGTCTGGGAGCCTGAACCCCAGGCCAACCTGCACACAGGCCCACGGAATCCGGCTCCTTGCCTGGTTCAGCTCAGGACCTGACTCATCATCACAGTCTAACCTGGACAGGGCCATCACTCTTGGGAGAGCCAGCCCAGCTTCTTGGTCTCTGTGGCCTTTTGTCCACAGCTTTGCATTTCCTGGTGGTAGGGGTCACTGGGAAGGGAGGGATATAGCCAAGAACGCAGAGTCCAGGGACTCCAGCTAGGTTCCCCTTTAAGGTGCCCGGGCTGCAGGGCGCCAAGACAGGGGATAAGGGGTGGACGCGAGCCTGGGAAGCGGGTGACTTCACCCCCAGCCCATTGTACTCTTCTCCATGGCAACCCAATCCTCGCTCGGAATGTGGCTGGTGCTTTGAGATGCAAAGGGGCCGGACAAAGAGCAGGGGCCCCAGGCCTGAGAAAAGCACCCCTTCCTCTCCTCCCCCTCCCGTGCGCTCTCTGGCCTTGGTGAGTTCAAGGGGGTTGGGAGGAGCAGGGCTGCCTGCGGCACCGACGGACACCCCTATCCCGGACAGGGTGAAGCTCTATGAGGGGGGCCCCAGCTGGTAGCAGATTCTGGGGTGATCATTGACACATCCATGAGAGGGGGCGTCTCGGCGTATTCTGCTTCTCTCAAGAAAACATCATTTGGTCCAACCTGCAATACCGCTGCAATGGTGAGGTCCCAGCACCGTCTGGACCCCCTGAGCCCTGGGGAATAGTCCCCCCACCTGAACACTCTTCTTCATCCTCCCCCAGACACAGTGCCTGAGGACTTTGAGCCCTTCCGGAGACAGCTGCTCCAGGGAAGAGCGTGACCAGTCAGCCCTCGCCTGCCTGGTTCAGAATTCAGATTTTAGACCCTTTGGCCTTGGGGCCATCCTGGAGAGTTCTGGGGTCTCATCTACAGCCCCTCAACCAAGCACAGATGACCCAGCTCTGGCACCAGTCAGTAATTCAGCCCCCCAAGGGTGGTGACCCCACTACTCCAATGGGAACTTTTCCAGGGGGTACTTCTCAGGCACTAACCCCAGGAAGAAAATAACAGCACATGGCCATAAAGTTTTCCGTGGTTTTCTAAGCCAATGCAATTGCTTATTTTAGGGCTTACCCTCGGGCTATGTGGGAGCAGTGGGGAACGAGGACTGGACCGGTAGGTTGGAAATTAGAGCTAAGCGTGGGAGCTGGCTGGGCGCGGGACGCCGGGAGAAAAGTGCCGGGAGCAGGTTAGGTGAAGGACGAGGGAGTAGGCTTTGCGGGAGAATGGTCGGGGAATGGTCGAGTCCCTCCCCCTGCCCTGCTTACTTACAGTGGCAGCGGCGACACTCCGGTCTAAGATCAGCAGGATCAACTGCCAGGAGAGCTGCCCGCGCGGGGAGAGGGGGAGGCCGGGGGGCCGGAGGGGCCGGAGGCCGGGACGAGTGCAATATTGGCGGGGAGAGAACAACACTGCACCGCGTCCCGTCCCTCCCGCCCGCCCGGAGCCCGGGATCCCGCTCGCCACCACCGGAAGCCAGAACAGCCTCCAGAACCGGGGGAGGGGCCGCCTTAGGCGAGACTGGGGGTTCACTTTAGAAACTAGGGAGACTGGGCGCTCGGCAGAGTGGGAGGGTCCGGGAGTGGGGGGGCGGGAGGAGGGGAGCCCGCGGGACCCCCGGAAGGCGGCTTTCAGGCGCCGGGCTGCGCGCGTTGGCCCTTTAAATACTGGCTCTGCGCGGCGCGGAGCCGTCGCCATGGTGACGCGTGTCCGGGCAACCGAAATGAATGGCTGTTGCCCGGCAACGCCCGGTGAAGTTTTGAAGCCGCCCACCTAGATTTCTCGCGCCCGCGGGCCGAAGGGCTTCCCCGCCTCGCAGGGCCCGTGCGCCCCGACGCGCTGACGTCACGGAGCCCCCTCCCCAGGCTCCCGCCGCACAAAGCCGCGGGAAGCGGGCAGGGACGTGAAGGTCCTTGGGCTCCAGTTCAATGCCCATAACCTCTGCACCGGGGCGAAGGGTTGTTTCTGCGCGTCGCCTGCTTCCCACGCACTGACTCCTCTTGGGACCCTACTCCGGCCTCATGTCCCTAAGCCCCGCGTGCCGCTGCGGGCCCCAAATACCTTCCAGGTGCCTCCAAACACTACCTGGACCTCCCAGACCACTAGCTCTCGCTTGAGTTTGCAAAATCACCACGTGCCTACCCACCCCCTACATACCCAAACCCCGCTCTGCTACACGCAACTCTACTAGACACACACACACACACACACACACACATCCCTCTGCTCCCCAAAGGAAAGGGGGTGTGACCCCCCTCCAAGCACCATTCTATCGCCTCCGAAGTTCGCCACCTCCTGTGATGTCCTCCCATCCCCCAGCATTCCGATGTCCTTTCTCACCGCCGGCGGCCCTTCCACATACCTCCGACCTCACCCACTTCACCTACTTCCTCCAGTCACTGCCCCGCGCCGCGGAGCCCCTGGACGGCCCGTGGCAACCCGCCCTTTCCCTGCAAGAGGCCGAGTCTCCCCGCGGCCTCCCGGTCCGCACTCTGGGGTGCAGCTCTCGCACCCGCTCCCCGCCGGGCGCTTCTCCCGGCCCAGCCCGCCAGTGGGCCCGCGAGGTCCGGGGGAGCCACTAGAGGGCGAGCGGAGGCCGCTCGGGAGGGCCCAGGGCCCAGGCAGCAGGACCCCCTCGGGATGGGCCAGCAGCGCCTCGTCCTTTCTGGGAAGCGGCGTCCGCCCCCAGCTCCGGACAGGCCGAGGACGGGGCGCCCCGGGGCGCGGTTTCAGGGCAGAAGCGCGTGTGGAGCTGGGCAGGATCCTAGCGCGGGTGCGGCTGTTCCGGGAAGTGCGGGGGAGGGGTCCTCACCTGCACCTCCGCCTTTCTCCTCGGTCACCCCCAGCAGGCAGCGAGAATGCGGAGGTGGAGGAGGGGACTCCCCCTCCTCTCAGTTCGGGACCTTGACGTGGGGCCCCTGGAGCTATCTTTTGTCTCACTTTAATTGTCCTATGACTAAAGCTAGAGCCTGGGGGCCGGGATCCCAGAGTACTCTTCCACTCCCACCCCACCCCCTCCGGCATCTGGAGCCAGGGAGTGGTAGGCGAATGGGGGTGGCCAGTGGAGAACAAATAGTGTGTCAGGAAGGGTGAGTGATTGGGACCCAGGTTCTCCCCTCCCTGTGGGGCCGGCACTGGCTGGGAGGAGGAGGGAGGAAGGGGGGCCGCGGAGAGGTGGAGTTTCGTCACCTGTCACCTGCTCTGGCTGAGCAGTCGGGCGGGGACCGGTATAAAGCAGCAGTCGCCTGTGCTGGCCACGACCCGACCCGCAGTGCTGCAGAGTGTGTGGGGGCCCCTCACGCCTGCCTGGGCTGCACCATGACGCCCGGCACCTGCACCTCCCTGCCTGCTCGTGCTGCTGCTGTTTACAGGTGAGGGGTGCAGAGGGAGAGAGGTTGTCCCGCGCTTCTGAGAGGCTTTCTGGCAGATGGGCACACTGGGTGGCCCAGGCTGTGCCACAGGAAGGCTCCAGGCCAAGGCCAGGCTGAGGGTGGGCCCACCTGCAGGAGAGCCAGCAAGGGCAGAGGCCTTGGGGGAGGAACGGTCTGGGAAGGGGAATGAAGGGGAATTGGGCGCTTGCTCGGAACATAGACATGGAGGAGTGTCCCCGCTGGGGAGCTGGGGAGCTGGGCGGTGAAGCACCAGCCTCTTCACCAAGCCTTCCTCCTGGGGCGGTTCTGGAGGCCGGAGGATGTGTTTTCTTCTCCTCCTGGATTCTGCAACCAACCCTGTGGTCTTAACCCCTTGCAGCTGAAAACTCTGTCCACACTCAGAACGCAAGCAGTCTAGCATATACCTCCATTAGCTACACCACAGAAGAGAGCTCAGCCTCTGCCCAAGCCAGTACTGTGCCTTCAGACATCAGATCTGAGACCAGCGGGGAGCACCCCAGCACCCCATCTGTGGACGCCCCCACCTCTCCGGACTCACAGACCACATCTAACACCAGTGGGGAGCACTCCAGCACCCCATCTGTGGCGCCCCCACCTCTCCGACTCACAGACCACGTCTAACACCAGCGGGGAGCACTCCAGCACCCCATCTGTGGCGCCCCCACCTCTCCGGACTCACAGACCACGTCTAACACCAGCTGGGAGCACCCCAGCACCCCATCTGTGACGCCCCCACCTCTCCGGACTCACAGACCACATCTAACACCAGCGGGGAGCACTCCAGCACCCCATCTGTGGCGCCCCCACCTCTCCCGGACTCACAGACCACGTCTAACACCAGCGGGAGCACCCCAGCACCCCATCTGTGGCGCCCCCCCACCTCTCCGGACTCACAGACCAAGTCTAACACCAGCGGGAGCACTCCAGCACCCCATCTGTGGCGCCCCCCCTCTCCGGACTCACAGACCACGTCTAACACCAGCGGGGAGCATCCCAGCACCCCATCTGTGGCCCCCACCTCTCCCGGACTCACAGACCACGTCTAACACCAGCGGGGAGCACTCCAGCACCCCACCTGTGGCGTCCCCCACCTCTCCGGACTCACACCCAAGTCTAACACCAGTGGGGAGCACTCCAGCACCCCCATCTGTGGCGCCCCCCACCTCTCCCGGACTCACAGACCACGTCTAACACCAGCGGGGAGCACTCCAGCACCCCATCTGTGACGCCCCCACCTCTCCGGACTCACAGACCACGTCTAACACCAGCGGGGAGCACCCCAGCACCCCATCTGTGGCGCCCCCACCTCTCCGGACTCACAGACCAAGTCTAACTACCAGCGAGGGAGCACTCCAGCACCCCATCTGTGGCGCCCCCACCTCTCCGGACTCACAGACCACATCTAACACCAGTGGGGAGCACTCCAGCACCCCATCTGTGGCGCCCCACCTCTCCGGACTCACAGACCACGTCTAACACCAGCGGGAGCACTCCAGCACCCCACCTGTGACGTCCCCACCTCTCCCGGACTCACAGACCACATCTAACACCAGCGGGAGCACCCCAGCACCCCACCTGTGGCGCCCCCACCTCTCGGACTCACAGACCACGTCTAACACCAGCGGGGAGCACTCCAGCACCCCATCTGTGGCGCCCCCACCTCTCGGACTCACAGATCAAGTCTAACACCAGCAGGGAGCACTCCAGCACCCCATCTGTGGCGCCCCCACCTCTCTCGGACTCACAGACCACGTCTAACACCAGCGGGGAGCACCCCAGCACCCCATCTGTGGCGCCCCCACCTCTCCGGACTCACAGACCAAGTCTAACACCAGCGGGAGCACTCCAGCACCCCATCTGTGAGCGCCCCCACCTCTCCAGACTCACAGACCACGTCTAACACCAGTGGGGAGCACTCCAGCACCCCATCTGTGCGCCCCCACCTCTCCGGACTCACAGACCACGTCTAACACCAGCGGGGAGCACTCCAGCACCCCACCTGTGGCGTCCCCCACCTCTCCGGACTCACAGACCAAGTCTAACACCAGTGGGGAGCACTCCAGCACCCCATCTGTGACGCCCCCCACCTCTCGGACTCACAGACCCGTCTAACACCAGCGGGGAGCACTCCAGCACCCCATCTGTGGCGCCCCCCACCTCTCCGGACTCACAGACCCGTCTAACACCAGCGGGGGGCACCCCAGCACCCCATCTGTGCGCCCCACCTCTCCGGACTCACAGACCACATCTAACACCAGCGGGAGCACTCCAGCACCCCATCTGTGGCGCCCCACCTCTCCGGACTCACAGACCACATCTAACACCAGTGGGGAGCACTCCAGCACCCCATCTGTGGCGCCCCACCTCTCGGACTCACAGACCACGTCTAACACCAGCGGGAGCACTCCAGCACCCCATCTGTGGCGCCCCCCACCTCTCCGGACTCACAGACCACGTCTAACACCAGCGGGAGCACCCCAGCACCCCACCTGTGGCGCCCCCACCTCTCCGGACTCACAGACCACGTCTAACACCAGCGGGAGCACTCCAGCACCCCATCTGTGACGCCCCCACCTCTCCCGGACTCACAGATCAAGTCTAACACCAGCGGGGAGCACTCCAGCACCCCATCTGTGAGCGCCCCCACCTCTCCCGGACTCACAGACCACGTCTAACACCAGCGGGGAGCACCCCAGCACCCCATCTGTGACGCCCCCCACCTCTCCGGACTCACAGACCAAGTCTAACACCAGCGGGAGCACTCCAGCACCCCATCTGTGGCGCCCCCACCTCTCCAGACTCACAGACCACGTCTAACACCAGTGGGGAGCACTCCAGCACCCCATCTGTGACGCCCCACCTCTCCGGGACTCACAGACCACGTCTAACACCAGCGGGAGCACTCCAGCACCCCCACCTGTGACGTCCCCCACCTCTCCGGACTCACAGACCACATCTAACACCAGCGGGAGCACCCCAGCACCCCACCTGTGACGCCCCCACCTCTCCGGACTCACAGACCACGTCTAACACCAGCGGGAGCACTCCAGCACCCCATCTGTGACGCCCCCCACCTCTCCGGACTCACAGACCACGTCTAACACCAGCGGGAGCACCCCAGCACCCCATCTGTGGCGCCCCCACCTCTCCGGACTCACAGACCACTCTAACACCAGCGGGGAGCACTCCAGCACCCCATCTGTGACCCCCCCCTTCTCTGGACTCACAGACCACGTCTAACACCAGCGGGGAGCACCCCAGCACCCCATCTGTGACTCCCACCCACATTTCGATTTCTTTCTCCTCCTTCTTTCTGTCTTTCCACATTTCAAACTACAACTTTAACTCTTCCCTGGAAGATCCCAGCAGTGACTACTACAAGACTCTGAAGAAAACTGTCCTTCGGTCTGGTGAGTCACAGCACCCTGGTTGGTCTGCCCCTGGCGGTCTTTGGAACCTTCACAGCTTGTGTTGATCGTAGTTTTTCTCCATCCCAGTTTTCAGCCATCTACCCCAAGGATTTTGTGGGTGTCTCCAATATCCAGTTCAGGTACAGTTGTGGGTGTGGCCTATCAGATGCTCTGGAGGGAGCCCGTGATGCTGGCAGGTCTGAGGGGCGCAGGGCAGGGTGCGGGCCTGCAGGCAGGCCCTGGTTAAACTGTTTCTTTCTCTCGGGCCAGGGAAGGATCTGTGGCGGTCTACGCCATTCTGATCTTCCAGAACAACAGCATTAATACCCAGGACGTGCAGCGGCAGTTCAATGAGTATATCTCACAGACACCCAACCTTTTTAACATGAGCATCACCAAACTTGAGGGTGAGGTCATCAGGGGTATTCAGTCTACCTCTGAGCCCTTGTCCTGCCCTGGGTGGCCATGGGGAGGGGTGCGCTGAGGGCTGCCTCTCGGGACACTCCCCTGATCCTTGTTCATTCCCTTCCAGTGAATTCAGACTCCTTTCCTTCCTCTACTCCTGGGGCCACGGTGCCCGGCTGGGGCATCGCCCTGCTGGTGCTGGTGTGTGTGTTGGTGGTGCTAGCTGTCCTCTATCTCCTGATGCTGGTAAGTGCTGCATCCCTGTCCCTGGTCCCAGAGCAAGGGCGCCTGCTTTAAGAAACCCAAGTCCTCCATCTGTCCTCTAGGCTGTGTGTCAGTGTCGCCGGAAGAGCTATGGGGGAGCTGGACCTCTTCCCACCCCGTGATGCCTACCACCCCATGAGCGAGTACCCCACCTACCACACCCATGGGCGCTATGTGCCCCCTGGCAGCACCAGGCGGAGCCCTTATGAGGAGGTGAGATTGGGCCCCTCTGGTGGAAGCATGGACTGGGCTTGAAAAAAATGAACGACCTCAGCAGAGGCGCCAGAGCAAGAGTACGATAGTACGGGAAGGGCATTTGTTTGCCTTGCAAAACAACCCGTGTTCGATCGTTAGCATCCCTATGGTTTCCTGAGCACAGAGCCAGGAGTAAGTCCTGAGCATAGCTGGTATATACACCAGCTACACAACATACATACATACATGATGCGTGCATACGTACATACCTACGTACGTACTCAGTGGTTGGGCTGGAGTGATAGCACAGTGGGGAGGGCGTTTGCCTTGCATGCGGCTGGCCTGAGCTGACCTAGGTTTGATCCCTGGCATCCCATATGGTCCCCTGAGCACCACCAGGAGTAATTCCTGAGTGCAGAGACAGGAGTATCCCTTGAGCGTTGCTGGGTGTGACCCAAACAGGAAAAAAAAAATAAAGAAGTCAGTCGAGGCTCGGGAGTCGGGGAGTTCTGGGGTGATGGGCTGGGGCGGAGACGCAGAGACAAGGGGCCTCAGGAGTAGGTGAGTGCCCCCTCCCAGAATTCCCAGAATTTGGATGAAGGGCCCTTCCCTGTGCCCAGAGGCTCACCTGTACAGCCACATTCTTCCTGCTGCTGGAGGAAAGGGAGATTGAGAAAGACTTGGGGTGGTAGGGAATGAAGGAAGTCCCTCTAGGCCGCTTAGCCTGGGGGCCTGGGTTCCTGGTAGAGCAGGGGGCACTCACCCTCCCTGGCCACTCCCTAAGGGCCTAGTAAATAATTACTGCAGCCTCTGGGGCACCAGTAGCCTCTGGGGGGTGCAGGAGGAGGAAGAAGTTTCTTTACCCAGGTCTCTGGCCTTGTCTGGTCTCACAAGCCCCTCCTTTTTTTTTTTTTTCTCTTTGGGTCACACCCGGCGATGCTCAGGGGTTACTCCTGGCTCTGCACTCAGGAATTACTCCTGGCGGTGCTCGGGGGCTATATGGTATGCCAGGGATTAGAACCCGGTGGATGTGTCCAAGGCAAATGCCCTACCCGCTGGACTATCCTCTGGCCCCCAGTCACAAGCCCCTCCTGGGGCAAAGGCTGGAGGGAAGGGGAAGAAAGGAGCCTGAGGGGCCAGTGGAGCTGGTGGGAGGAGGCGGGAGGCAGCCAGGCCCTGTTTACTGTCACCTGGCCTGAGGGACTCTCCAGGTGCTTTTTCAGATTAACCCCTTGAGAGCTGAACAGCCTCCCAGGCCTGTTCTCAGCCTGTGGTGCCAGCTGGGACCCCCTGTGGGGCCGCTTCTCCTAGGACAGTGCCGCCTTCTCCCCCACCCTTCTCCCTAGGTGTCCGCAGGCAACGGAGGAAGCAGCCTCTCCTACACCAATCCTGCAGCCACTTCAGCCAACTTGTAGGGGCACGGTGCCACCTTCTTGAGGGGCGCGGTGCCCGCCTTCCAGCCTGTGCTGGGGTCTCGGACCCTGCTGACCACGCGCACCTTCGTCCCAGGTCCTCTGCGAGCCTCTAACTGACTGTCCCCGGCCCTGGAGATGTATAAGGGGAGTGGTACTGGGGACTGGGGGCCCAAAATGGCCTGGAAAAGGCTCCCCAAATCATGCTGAATAAATCGGGGTGCCTGCCCTGTGCTGACTGCCAGCCTCTGACCAGCCGTCCCTACCTGGGTGTCAGGAAACGGGGTCTGGACCCCGGAGGCGGCAGGATGGAATAAGGCCACAGGAGTGGGCTGGCTGGAGAAGCCACGGACAGGGGCTGACACTGGGTCTTGGGGAGTGGCAGGGGAAAACCCCGGTGGCCTCTCACCCATTCCCGAGGCCCAGGAGGAAGGAGGAAGTGAAACCCCTGGCGGGCTACAGGGTGGCAGCATGACCAGCTCCGCCCGAGCCCTGGCCTCCCTGATCCCAGGACTGGTGCCTGCACCCCTTTCCTGGCACGCTGCCCTGCTGCACTATTCTTAGCTGCTCAGGTGTGAAGTGAGTCCTGCGCTAGCTAGCGATAACCCAGCAGAGTCAACACAGTTGAGATAAGCCGGCTTGTCAGATCCGGGGCTGGCAGCCAGCCTGGCTCCACCCCCCGTCACCCTCCATGCCCCCCCCCCCCCCCGTGCTGGGGTCTATGACAGTCTGGGAATGATGGTTCCAGTCCCCTCACCCTTGTGGGCCTGATGCAGCCCCACCGCTATGGGGACACTGGCTCACACCAGCCAAATAAAGAGCCCCCAGAGATGCAGTCTGTGGGTCCAAGGCCCAGTGGACCTCCCGGGCTCCAGGTCAGAGACTGGCAGCTCACTCGAGGATCTCTTTCCTTGCAGCCCCCTGTTCCAAGACACCCCCACCCCCACCCCCAACCCCTGCAACACAGAAACTAAGAGGAAAGGCCAGGGTGGGGGAGGCAGGGTCTGCCTGCACCACAGTTTATTGAGTATAAACCATGAAAATGACAGCTGCTGCTGAAACAAACCTGGTGGTGCTCTCCTCTGGGGGAGTTTCAGGCTCCAGAGGCCTTGCCTAGACAAGCCACTGGGGGGACACCCAGCTTGGCTGGACTGCCAGTAGGCGTGCCACACTGGAATGGGCGCACACGGGTAGAGCATGCAGGATGGAGCGGGGCGGGTGGGGGGACAGGGAGGCATGCGGCCGAGGGGCATAGGACCCAGGGGCGAAGCAGAGACAGCCCCGAAGCCCGCCTATCCCCAGCTGGTGGTGGGACATTAGTGGGCAGAGTTGGGGGCTGTGCCAGTGTGCCTGGGGCCTGCCCCTTCTCCTTTCAGCCTGGGAGCATGGGGCAGGCCCAGGGGAGGGTCTCCGTGCCAGGGGTACAAGGCCCAGGGCAGGGCAGGGGCACGGTGCACGGAATGAACAGGCACAGATGGGTGAGGGTGCGCCAACTGCTGGCAGGAGACTGGGGGAGGACGTGGGCACCAGGTGGGAGCAGGGTGGGGAGAGTTTGGAGGGGTGGCCAGCCTCCAGATACTTCAAGCTCAGCGCCGGAGGGGCCCCAGACCATCAGTCCAGCTTGGCGAAGCCCCCAATGGTGACCTTCCTCTCGGGCTTGGTGCCCACCGGCTCCTGGAGCTGCACAGCGCCCCACCAATGAAGCAGAAGGCGGGCACACGGGCCCCTGAGCAGTCCAGAGGGCACTCCAGGAGCCCACGGAAGGAGAGGCGTCCAGGAAGGACACGCGACCCCGCTCATAGTCCAGGCAGATGCCCAGGCGGGGCGGCAATGGCACAGTGCAGCCGGGGCAGGGCCACCGTCCCTCCCGGTCAGCCCTGCGCCGGCTGCAGCCCCCAGGAGGATCTTGCCCATCCCAATGGTCAGGAAGGCGAAGGGTGGGGACGCTTCCCACGGTGGCGTCCTCAGCACCGCTGTCGTGTCCACTGTCAGGGTCGTACCTGCAGGAGGGGTCCAGGAGGAGCAGGTTGGGGGTGGCGGGGGTCAGAGTCGTGGGGGCGGATGCGGGCGAGCAGGCAAGCCCCAGGATCCATTGGGGGAAGGCAGAGACCGGGCTGGGGCGGGAGGGGGCACAGGAACTGAGGCAGCAGCACTGAGGGGGTGTGCTGCAAGGGGATGAGGGGCAGGAGAGGGGGGGGAGAGGAGTGGGGAGCCCGGGGTGGGGAGAGGGCCGGGTCAGGAGTGGGGAGCCCGGGTGGGGGGAGAGGGCCGGGAGAGGAGTGGGGGAGCCCGGGGTGGGGAGAGGGCCGGGTCAGGAGTGGGGAGCCCGGGGGTGGGGAGAGGGCCGGGGTCAGGAGTGGGGAGCCCGGGTGGGGAGAGGGCCGGGAGAGGAGTGGGGAGCCCGGGGTGGGGAGAGGGCCGGGTCAGGAGTGGGGAGCCGGGGTGGGGGGAGAGGGCCGGGTCAGGAGTGGGGAGCCCGGGGTGGGGAGAGGGCCGGGGTCAGGAGTGGGGGAGCCCGGGGTGGGGAGAGGGGCCGGGGTCAGGAGTGGGGAGCCCGGGGTGGGGAGAGGGCCGGGGTCAGGAGTGGGGAGCCTGGGGTGGGGAGAGGGCCGGGGTCAGGAATGGAGAGCCTGGGGTGGGGAGAGGGCCGGGGGTCAGGAATGGGGGAAAATGGGTGTGGGGAGAGGGCCGGGGTCAGGAATGGGGAAAATGGGTGTGGGGAGAGGGCCGGGGTCAGGAATGGGGGAAAAGGAAGGATCCAGACCAAGAGGTGAGAGCAGAGAGGGTGTGGCAGTGTCAGGGAGGGTGCTGGGAGGGGCAGTGTGTCCTCAGCCTGAAGGTCAGTTAGAGGGTTTTGGGGCTCTCTGGTGCTGGACAGGGCAGGTCTGAGAAGGCAGTACCGGGGGATAAAGCCAGGAAGAAAGGATGCAGGAGGGGAGTCTGTGGGGCCCTGGGGAGGGGGGCAGGAGGCCTAGAGCTGTCGGGCCAGCGCTGGGGCGTGTGGGGATGGGACCTGGAACTGGAGCCTCCCTTAAGCAAAGCAGGTGCTCTGCTCCGCCAGGCCAGGACGTTCTCCGGGGAGCGTAGAACTTTAAGAGAAGTGGGTGAGCGGGGTGTTGTAGGGAAGGTCTTGTGAGGTGTGCGGGAGGACAGGCGGCTGGAGCCGCAGTTAGGGGGCCAGCCTGAGGGGCAGAGGGAGGGCGGTGGAGTTGGCTTTTTTTTTCTTTTTGGGTCACACCCGGCAATGCTCAGGAGTTACCTCCTGAGTTACTCCTGGCTCTTCACTCAGGAATTACTCCTGGCGGTGCTCGGGGACCACATGGGATACCGGGATCGAACCCGGTCGGCCGCGTGTAAGGCAAACGCCCTCCCGCTGTGCTAACGCTCCGGCCCCTGGCTCCCTCTTCTAGCCCCCTTTCTGCTCTAGCCAGACTCAGGCAAATCCTGCCACTGAGCTCATAGACATGGGGGAGGGGCAGCCCTGCCCGCCCACACCTACCAGCGCCTGCCCCACCCCCCTGGCCCCATCCCCACCCCCTTTCAGAAAGGCCTAACCTGGGGCTGATCACGTCGGGGGCACCCTGGAAGCTTTCCTGCAGCTTGCTCTCCAGCCCCACGCCCACCTTGACCAGGTAGGAGGCGGGGTCCACGGCGCAGGCCCAGTAGCTGCGGCCCTGGGTCACGGCCACGTCTCCCAGGACCACGTCCACGCTCAGGTGGCAGCCAGTGAGCAGTCGCTCGGCGGCCAGCAGCAGAGGTAGCCCCCGGCAGGCTGCGCACCGCCCGCTGGTCCTTGCTGATGGCCAGTCGCTTCGGCTGCTGCCCCAGCGACCATCCAGGAAGAAGTGCAGGACTGGGGCGGAGACAGAGAGGAGCCGTGAGGGATATGCATTGTGTGCAAGAGGACCCCCACAGCCCGGGGAAGGTTCCGGATGTGGGGTGAGGGTGGGGAGGCCAGAAGGGGGGAGAACAAGGGGGGTAAAGTGGGCTTCCCAAACAAGGGCCCTAGGGGGTGAGAGCCCAGCAGGTAAGGGCTGTCTCCCGGACCTGTCCTCCAAGGCCCACCTGCCCCATGGCCCCACAGTTGCCCCTGGCACTGCGTTACATCTGCTGTCATCCCCATCACCCACCCCCAGCCATGCCCCCGACTCTGCAAGCCGCCCGGTCAAAGCCTGATCCCCTTTTTTTTTTTTTTTTTGGGTCACACCGGTGATGCTCAGGGGTTTCTCCTGGCTCTGCACTCAGGAACTACTCCTGGCGGTGCTCGGGGAACTATATGGGATGCTGGGGATCGAACCCGAAGTCGGCACAGGCCGCCGCCGTGCAAGGCAGAGCGCCCCTCCCGGGGCTATCGCCGGCCATGGCCTGGATCCCTTTCTCTGGAGGAGTCATTGCCCAGCTTCCATGACGCCTTACGAGGAGATGAACAAACTGGTGTTTGCTCGCTTGCTTTAGGGTGGGGATTTTTTTTTTCCTTCTTTTTGGGTCACACCCGGTGATGCTCAGGGGTTTCTCCTGGCTCTGCACTCAGGAATCACTCCTGGAGGTGCTCGGGGGACCATATGGGATGCCGGGATCGAACCCGGGCCGGCATGGGCCGGCCACGTGCAAGGCAAAGCCCTACCCGCTGGGCTATCGCTCCGGCCCCAGGGTGGGAATTTGGACAAGGCCTGGTGGTGCTGAGGGTCACTCCAGGCGGTCACCCAGGAAACTAAGGCTTAGCGGATTATCTCACTTAACTCAAAACCACAGGGAGATGGGCGCGGGCCTCATGCCCCTGAGAAGCCTCTTCAAGTCCAGAGAAGGTCACTACCCAGCCACCCAAAGCTGCACAGCTGGTGAGTCCAGAGAAGGTCACTATTCTGCCACCCAAAGCCGCACAGCCGGTGAAAGGTACACCTAGGTATTTTGGGGGTTGGGGGGGGTGGGCCATACCTGGTAGTGCTCAGGGCTTACTCCTGCCTCTGCTCTCAGGGATCACTCCTGGCAGGCTTGGGGGGCCATATGTGTGCTGGGGATTGAATCTGGGTCAGCTGCGTGAAAGGCCAGCACCTCCTTCTGACCCCTTGCTTGTTCTGGTGCTCAGTGCTTACTCTTGGCTCTGTGCTCAGAGATCATCCTGGGGTGGGGGCTTGGGGGATGCTATTGAATAGCAAGCAGGGTAGCAGCGAGCAGGGTGAGTGCCTTTCTGCTCTGCTCCGTCTCTCCAGCTCCACAGCCATGAGTGTAGGTGATCTCACTACACAGCTAGGAAGTGTGACCCACCTTTTTATGCGGTGGGGGCCACACCCAGTGGTGCTTAGGGATCACTCCTGGTAGTTCTCGGGGGACCATATGGGATGGCAGGGATTTTTTTTTTCTTTTTGGGTCACACCTGGCAATGCTCAGGGGTTACTCCTGGCTCTGCACTCAGGAATTACTCCTGGCTGTCTCGGGGGACCATATGGGGACGCCGGGATTGAACCCGGGCCGGCACAGGCCGGCCGAGTGCAAGGCAAATGCCCTACCTGCTGGGCTATCGCTCCGGCCCTGGATGGCAGGGATTGAACCCAGGTTGGCCACGTTCTGGGCACATGCTCACCTGGCTGTCCTCTCTCTCCAGCCCTGTGGGACCCGCTCGTTCATTTGTTTTATTTGTCTGCCTTTGGGTCACACATGGCAGCGCCGGGGTTTGCTCCCGTTTGCATTCATGCACCACTCCTGGCGGGCTTGGGGACCATACGGGTGCTGGGAATCAAACCAGGTCTGCTGCGACAAGGCAAGCGACCTCCTGGCTGTCCTCTCTCTCTCCGGCCTCGTGTGACCACTCTCAGGTCTCCTGGGTGCCCACGACACTCACCTGGAGCTGGGGGGCGTGTGCAGGTGCACGTCCTCACTGTACTCGCCGTAGCCCGCCTTGTTGCAGCCGCGGACCCGCAGCACATACACGGAGCCCGTGTCGGGGTTCTCGAGCAGCGGCGCTGGTGCCCCTCACCTCCTCTCCCGCTGCCAGCGGCCGGGCCGGGCTGGGCGGGAACGTCGTGCGTGGCGGAACTCAACCGTGTAGTGCCAGGCCGGTGGGGAGTGGGGGGCAGCCGCCAGCACAGGAAGATCTGGTCGTAGGCAAAGGTGCGCTGTGTGTCGATGACGGGCGCCTCGGGCACTGCGGGGAGGGAAGAGCCGCTCAGTTGGGGTCTGGCCACGTGCCTGGCAGGGAGGGCAGGCGGAGAGGGGGAGCAGCGGGGGCCGGGGGGTGAGTGTGGGTGAGGGTGAAGTGGCCGGGCATGGAGGGGGCAGGCAGAGCCCATAGGGGCCTCAGAGGCTGCCCACTCCGACACTATCTCATCTGGCTGACGGTGGTCCTGCCTTTTGGGGACCTGTACCCATCAGATAGGGACCACCCTTGCAGCTTGGACGTTCTCTGAATCGAGGCAACCCAGGGAAGGTAAAGGTGGCAGGTACTGAGCAGGGAAGGGGGAGCAGAGTGGGGAGTGGGAGGGCGGGAGGGGACAGAAGCCAGAAAGGGGCGGCAGGGGAGAAACACGGACAGAGGCAGAGAGCTGTGGAGGAAGTGCCAGGGCCAGCTCAGGGCCAGGGGAGGGGCGGGGAGCTAAGGAGGGAGGGGCACAGGCTCAGCTGGGCCAGGGGCTGGGCAGCAGAGGGAAGCACTGGGAGGAGGCCAGCTGCAGGGAGCGGGCAGGGGCCGGCGGGGGCAGGCCCCCCGGGGCGGGACGCTGACTTGCCTGGGATGCTCCGGAGCAGAGTCCGTAGTGGCACAGCCTACAAACAAAGAGAGGGAGAAGCAGCGCTGAGCGCGGTGGGACGCTGTGGCCAGGTGGAGAGGTGGGAGCAGGCTGGCCAGGCCGGGAGGGAGGCCAGGGGAGGTTCCCGGTGGGCACTGCCCCCCCGGGCCGCTGCTGGGAAGGAAGGGAAGGTAGGTGCTAAGTGGGCTTGGGGCCTGGCCGGCTCCTCACCTCGCAGGAAGTTCAGCTCGGTCAACAGCTTCATCTCACGCCCCACGTCCAGCTGGCAGTGGCGGAAGGAGGAGCTGGCAGCTGGTCGGAAGGTCTGCAGGGCCTCAGTAGCGCGGGCAATCCTGGGATGGGGAGGCCGGGGTCAGCTCACTGGCCAGCCGCCACCCAACCTCACCACTCAGCTACGCCCGCCCAGAGTGGCCAGCCGGGCCTCTGCTTTGGGTCCCATTCTGGTCCCTTGGGGTCAGCTGGGAGGGTTGGTCTGACCCCTGAAAAATCCTCAAGGCCCAGCTCCTGGGGCTGGGCGCAGACCAGGCCTGCAGCGCCTCCAGCCTCGGCCCTTCAATACCTGTGGTGCAGTTGTTTAGCCGCTTGCACAAAGCATGGCTGGTCTGTTTCTTTCAGGACCTCCTGGGCGTAGCCCACCAGCCCGGAGCCGTCCAGCAGGCTGCGGTGCTCCTGGATCTGGGCGCTGAGACGGGCCAGCCGCTCCTGCTGGCACTCCTCGATGGCCTGCAGCAGCGATGCCCCGCTTCTCCTCCAGCACTGTCCCCAGCCCCCGCACCAGCTGGGACACCTCCTCCTTGGCTTGCTGACCGCTCACCTGCCCCAGAGAGCAACACCTGCTGTCTTTCTTTTCAAAATCTTTTCCTTTTGTTGCTGTTGTTGGTAGGGGGTGTACCTGCAGCGGTGTTCAGGGGCTGTTTTGGCAGTGCTTGGGAACCCTACACATAAGTCTTGTCCTGTCTCTCCAGCCCCTTACTGTATTTGGGGTGGGGGTGTCACTCCTGGCAGTGATCAGGGGACCACAGAGGGGCCAGGGGTTGAACCTGGGTTGATCTTATGAAAGGCAAGCGCCTTCTCATGGTACTTTCTTTCCAGCACTCCAGTCTTTAAAATTATTTTTAGGGACCGGAGCAATAGCACAGCAGGTAGGGCATTTGCCTTGCGTCGGGCCGAACCCGGTTCGATTCCCCAGTATCCCATATGGCCCCAAGCACCACCAGGATTTTTCCCTGAGCGTAGCGTGGGAGTAACCCCTGAGCATTGCCGGGAGTGTCCCAAAAAAGAAAAAAAGAAAACAATAATTTTTAGGCACCAGGGCCAGAGTGATAGTCCAGCACGTAAGGCGTTTGCCTTGCACACGTCCGATCCAGGTTAGATCACTGGCAACCCATATGGTCCCCCCAAGCACCGCCAGGAGTAATTTCTGAGTGTAGAGCCAGAGTAACCCCTGAGCATTGCTGGGTGTGACCCAAAAAAGTCAAAAAACAAAATGATTTCCTTTGGCACCATGATTTAAAGCGCTTCAGATAGCCTTCATCTATACACCGTTTCAGCCGCGTCTTAAGCTGCCTGTCTACTCCTCGCCACCCGTGTCTCAGCACCCCCTTCCCCACCCTCACAGCCTTTAGTTTCGCTTTGCACCACACCCAGTAGTGTGCAGGGCTTTACTCTGTGTTCAGGGGTCACTCCTGGCAGTGTTAGGAGGACCCTATGCCATGATGGGGATTGAACCCAGGTCAGCTGTTATACAAAGCCAGGGCCTAATGCACTGTTCTGCTCTCAAGTCCCCTTTACTGTCTTCTTGGAGGTAGCCCTGGGCTGCCTCCTGGGGCCTCCACACCAGGAAGAGGATCATAAAAATCTGGGGAAATCCTCCGCTGGTTCCATCCGGCCCCAGCTCAAGCACGCCCAGACGGGCGCAGTTTCTGACCTTTCAGCGCCAGTCTTTCTGAATGTGCACACCCTCGTCCTGAACTGTCCAACACCCCCAAGGAAAGGAGGCCAAGATGTGTCAGCACCACCTGCATCTGGGCCACTGACAGCTGCCCCCGTGCGGCTGACTCAGCTATCTGGCAGCTGGTCTCTGAGCCCAGGAATATGGGGCACCTTCCGCAGCCCCTGTGGACAGTCTCGCTCCATCCATGGGCGTCCTGACCCTTCCTTGTCCTGGCCCCATTGTGGCCTTCGGTAGCTGACTTTAGGGGCACTGCCGTTGCCGCCAACCAGGTCTAACTGGTACACTGGGTCCTCCAGGGGCCCCAATGGGCATTTTAATTCTTTGTTGGCCACACCTGGCAGTGTTCAGGGCTTACTCCTGGCTCTGAACTCAGAAATCCCTCCCTGGCAGGACTCAGGGGACCCTAAACAGTGTTGGAGATGGAAGTCGAGTAGGCTGTATGCAAGCAAGCGCCCCTACCTGCTGTCCTGTCTCCTTGGCCACACACGGACATCCTGAACTTGCAACCAGATGACGGGACAGGGGTGTGCCTGCCCACACCCCACCAACTCTCACTCCAGGCTCACCTCTGTGTGCCTCACTGTCTCCTCCAGCTCACAGATCTGGTTCTGAACCGTGTCCTGGTTTCCTAGGATGTACGTCAGGCTCTTGGTCAGCTTGTCCTGAAGGGGGGGAGAGAGAGGTGGGCATCGTGCTGGCTTCTGCAGAAGCCCCCCAAAGTTCAGAGGAGTGTATATGTGTGTGTGTGTGTGCGTGGGGGGAATGGTGACAGCTACCGCTGGGGTTGTCACTGGGGTCCTCACCTTGAGAGCCTGGTAGGCGCTGAGCACTGGTGTGATCTTGTGTCCGCTGTGGGTACGCCGCACCACGGCAGAGTTGGCATACCAGACGCGGGCACGTCTTGCAGTAGTGGGTCACCTCTTCCTTGTGGTCTGGGCACATGAGGCCCTAGGGACAATAAGCATCAGCAAATGTGGTGAGGTCCCGCAAATACCATCCCGGGATTCTCCCCACACTGCCTGCAGGGATGGGGTGGGAAGTTCAGCTCAGGCTCTTTAGTGCCACCTGGTGGCGCAGATTGACATCAACAGGCATTCCTCCCCCCCACTCCAGCCCTCCAGGCATCAGAATTCCCTTCTCCCTTCATCTACTTCACAGGGGTGTGGTAATAAGAGTAATAAAGATCACAGTTAACTTCAGCTCTGTGGTTAATGATTAACCTCCTCCGTCTTGTCGCGGTCCTATCCCTACAGCCTAGAATTGCACCAGGCAGGAAGGTGCTCAACAAACATTTGCTTAGTGAATGAATGCACACAGACTTCTAGCCTACAGATAGCTTTGGCAAACACTGTCTCCTATTTGCTCATCATGGCTCTCGTGGGGCAGACAGTGTCATCCTCGTTCATCAGGTGAAACAGTAGCTCAAAGCAGCTGAAAGATTCGTCCAGGGCTGGGCGGTGGGACAACCTGCCTTGCGTTCGATTCCCAGCCCCACAAAAAGCAAAGCAATAAACGGAACCTCCTCAAAGATTTGTCCAGCGCCACCTGTGTTGTTGTTGTTACAGAAAAAAAAGCAGCTTTGCAACAGCAACTTCCTGCCCAGCTCCTTAGGGAGTCCCCATGCACTAAAGGCACCATGCCCCGTCCCTCCCCTGCCCTGCAAAGGCTGGCTCACCTTGGGGCGGAAGGAGAGAGTGGGCAGGGTGGGTTCGTGCTGGGCCTTCTGGGTGCCCCACGGGTGGAAGAGCTTGAAGCACTCGTTGCAGAAGGCAGCACGGCACTCCGCACAGCCCTTGGTGGCCTCGAGGGGCGGCGCCTTGCACAGCTGGCACAGGACGGCCCCGCCCACACTCACGCTCTGCCGGTACCGTTCCACCACTCGCTCCAGAGTCAGGTTCCGAAACAGCCCTGCCAGGCCCCGCTCGCCAAGCTCCACATCGCCCTGGCAGGCTGGGCAAGGGAACAGGACCACCTGGGGTGTAGGGCACCTCGCTTCCTCCCTGGGTATGTCCCAAAGCCTGGGAAGCAGGGAATGAACATTTCAGCTGGCTGGGGGGGGCAAGTCTGCTCACGCTGAAAAAAATCAGTTTTTTTTTTGGATAGGGAGTGGAGAAGGGGCACAGGGCAATTGCCAGTGCCACACCCAGCTGTGTTCAGGGTTCCTCCTGACTCTGAGCTAAGGGATCACTCCTGGTGGGGCTCAGGGACCCTATGTATTGAATCCGGGTCAGCAGCGTGCAAGATAAGCACCTTAACCCCTGAATTAGCTCTCAGGCCCCCAAACTAGTTTTGATTGGGTCAAAGCACAGCCACGGTTGGGGAGGGGGGGGCAGTCTCCCACCCTAGACGGACCAGGGTTCCTTTCCATCTCCCTGGTGCCCAGCCCCCCCACGTCCCCGCGGCCCCACCTGACTTGAGCAGCCGGTCCAAGCGCTCAGGCTTGGGGAGAGTCCTGCGCGAGAGACGGGGGCTGCGGGTGGAGGGGGTGGAGGCCGGCGAGGTGGGCTCGGAGCTGGGGTCCCCGCCGTAGCCCACATAGCCCTGCTGGCCTAGCACCTCGCGGGCACAGGCCTGGCACACGTTGTGCATGCAAGGCAGCACCAGAGGCTGCTTGTACATCTCCTGGCACACGGGGCACAGCAGCTCCTTCTCCATGTTCTTCATGCTCGTCTGCGGAGGCACCAGGGGCTCGCGTCAGAGTCGGACCCTGGCGGCCTGGGCCCCCGACCCCGCACTGGCACTGCCCAGATCCCCCTCCGCATCGTCTTTCCCGCAGAGCTACAGACCTGGGGACGCCGGGAGCTCCGGGCATGCCCGGCCTCCTGTCCAGCTCCTCTCGCGGGGTCGGCGCCCCGCACCCCCACCATCTGGGGCGCCCAGCCCGGGCACTTGTCTCAAGGACACCGCCCTTCTGCAGCTCTCTGCAGTGGGACCCCCGCCTCATTCGCTGGCATCCCCCAACCCCGCGTGACTCCTCCCCTGGAGCCTCCTCTCCATCCCCGCCCCCCTGGGCCTCCTGCAGCGGCTCCGGCCCGCGGCGCCCAGCCCCCGTCCCTGTCCCTCACCTGCGCCGTTCCGATCCCCAGGGCCCACGCTCCCCACTTTCCTTCGAGCTCCCCCACTCTCTGCTTCCCGCTCCTTCCCCAGAGCCCCCAGGACAGCCGCATCCCCCTTCCCGGCCAGGGGCCCGCCGCCTCTCCGCCCCCTCCCCACCGGAAGTGCCCCATCCTTTGGGTGCGGCGGGGGTCCTGAGGCGGCGCCCCACCCCCACCCCTCACCTTGGTCCCTCTCTTCGCAGCCATCCCGGCCAGGGGCAGCTGACACAAAGGAGGGAGGGACAGGGAGGGAGGGGGAAGGAAGTGGGGGGGGAACAGGGTTGGCACCGCCCCTGGGAGCGCCGGGCACGAGTTGCCATGACAACCGCAGGCTGGAGGCAGCCCCGCGTGGGTGCGGTGGGGTGGGGTCTCTCAGAGGGGTGCAAATTGGGAGCTGCGCCCCAAAGGGGGACCCTTCGCCGCTGCTCCCCACCCGGCCCGGGTTTGCTTGGAAAATCGTCAAGCTCACACGCGCACACGCGCACACACACACGCACGCACGCCCGGTCCTTTCGCACTCCGCAGCCTCTGCCGGCGGCCGGGCAGGAGCGGGCAGGCGGCGCCGGGGTCCGCTCGCCGGCAGTGGACGCCGGGGTCAGCACGCCGGCAGTGGACGCCGGCTCCGCGCTCACCTCGGGCGCCTCCCCGCCCCCGCCGCGCTCACGCCTGCGCCCCGACAGCCCCAGGTCTACACCCCAGCCCTTGCCAGATCCCCACCTGTTCACTGCCAGCCTGCCCGCACCCCTCCTGGTCTGCCCTCCCCGTCCTCCGAGCCCCGCCTGGACTCACACTGATGCGGACCAGTGCGTCCATGATGGAAGTGAAGGTCTGCATATCCGCCCCCTCGGCCATGGCCCTGGCATGCCCGCCCGCCCCCGTGCCCGATCCCGGCTGCGGCTGCGAACCCCGGCTCAGTGCAGGAGCCCGGCGGGGGTGTGGGGAGGACGGGGGTGAGGCGCCACTGCGCATGCTCCCGGGGCCGGCCTCGCGCAGCGTCGGAGCGGGTGGGAAGCCTCCCCACGTGGGTCTCCGAAGGCGGCGGCGGGGAGGGGGCGTGCAGGCTACAGGAAACGGCATTCGAGGGAAGGGCCTCTGCTCAGGTGCGCGTTCCTCATTGGCTCCGTATCTTCCTCCTGCTTTAGGGAAAGATGGACTCCAGGAGAGGACTCGATATTGACTTGGGCAAGAGTCCACCAGAAGACATCGTGATCTTGGACCTCGGGGGTGGGAGGGACGGGGGAGGCAGGTGTGAGAAACAGAGATGACCTAGAGAGCAAAGAAGACAAGGGAGGGGGGGAGCTCTGGGCAGTGATCTCAGCCCCTGTAGAAGTGCCGCTTGCATTGAGAGGCATCTTTGCTTGGGTTCCAGGGCGCGCCGGTCAGCAGGGCGGTGGCCAGCGACGCTCTTCGGTGCATTAGTTCCTCCCCCGCCGAAAGAGGGCGCGACGCCTGGCGGCCGAGGGAGAAAAAAGCCGGCGCGGAGGGGCAAGAGAGTCCACGGCGGGGCTGACGCATGCGCACAGCCGCCCGCTCCCGGTTCGACTCCCTCGCTTCTTGGCCACAGGCGCCGATTGGACCCACGGGCAGAGCATGATGGGTAACGGAACCAGCGGGTTCCCGGTACCAACTCGTTGGGTGGTGGGCCTTGAAGCGAACCCGCTGACCGGGGTCTCTCCCCGCAGAGCTGACGTGTCCTGCGTCGCCGAGGGGGGGCGTTGCCCGGGGAGGAGAGTGTGGGGCTCCCTGGGTGGAGGGGATTCCCGGGAGCCGCCGCGGCCGGGAGTTCGGGATGGGTTGCTCGGGAATGGTGGGCCCCGCACCCCCTACCGGCTCGGGGAGCTGCCGATCGCCCCCGCGACTCGTGGAGGCAGAGGCCACCCTTGACCGTGTCTGCTCGCAGTGGTGGGCACCGGCACGTCGCTGGCACTCTCCTCGCTTCTGTCCTTGCTGCTCTTCGCTGGAATGCAGATGTACAGCCGCCAGCTGGCCTCCACCGAGTGGCTCACCATCCAGGGGGCCTGCTGGGCTCCGGCCTGTTCGTCTTCTCGCTCACCGTATCCTCGGGCGGCGAGGGTGCAGAGGGGTGGGAGGGCCAGGCGTCCCCTTGGCATTGGCCGCTTGCAGGCCCGACTCCCTTAACCCCCTTTAACTCAGGCCTTCAATAACCTGGAGAATCTTGTCTTTGGCAAAGGATTCCAAGCCAAGATCTTCCCGAGAGTAAGTGGAAATTGTGTATATTCGAACCCTCACCTCAGCGTTACCCCAGCCGCCTCTCGAGTCCCAGTTTCTAGCTGCTGCCGTTTGCACGACTGAGTGGGGCTGGAGGACGCTCTGGAGGCCAGATCGGTGGAGCGGAAGAGAAAAGGCCTCCGAGAACCAGAAACTGCTACCTTGGGCTGGGGATTAGGGCAGGTTGCAGGGAGCCAGGCGATGCTACTTATGGTCCTCCAAAGGTCCTTTATTCTCATCAGAAGAAATAGCTGGAGGCCAGAGCGATAGCACAGCGGGAGGGCGTTTGCCTTGCATACAATAGTCCCGGGTTTGATCCCCGCACTGCCAGGAGTAATTCCTGAGTGCAGAGCCAGGGGTAACCCCCGAGTAACCTCCGGGTATGACCCAAAAAAGCACACACACAAAAAGTAGCTGGAGTTCACGGTGGGGACCTGGTGTAAAATTGATTCAGTACCAAGGGATCCTGGGTGGGAGAGATGGTGCTTTGGCTAAGGCTCTGGTCCACCGAGTTAGAGCCTGGTGCTGTATGCACGGCAGCCCCGAGCACCACCGGGGTGGTCCTTGAGCACAGAGCCAGTGCTCTGCGGCCTTGGCAGATGCCGTTGCTGGTGGAGCAAAAGACTCTCCCGCGGTTTCCTCAGCCTCTTCACATCTTGCTCCTTGCACTCGGCCTTGTTGCAGGTGTATGCAGAACCCACCCAGCAACTCCAGGATTTCTCTCAGTTTTTGACTCTGTCCTGTCTGTGACAATTATAGACCTCATTCTGGAATGGATTGAGGCTCTTTATGTTCTTGGAGCAAGCAGATGCCCTTGGGCTCTACTAGCATGAGACAGGACATATGGAGATGTTACTGGGGCCCGCTCGAGCAGATCGATGATAAACGGGAAGACAGTCCTGTCTGTGTGGCTCCTGAAGGAAGCTTCTGGGGTCCTCTTGGCTTCCTAGCTGGACCGGTGGGGGTTTCATCCTCGCTTCTGCCCTTCCACTTTCTCCATCCTGCTGGAGATTGTTGGTCCGGCACCAAGCAGACACACCTCACCTTCAGACCTGCCGTGCATCACCGCCCGCTTTTCCTGTCCTGCCTGCAGAGGAAAGCCACAGCTCCTGGGCAGAGCTGGTCGTCAGCACACACCTCCTCTGGCCATGGCCCGTTCCCTTTGTTTTTTGTTTTTGTTTTTGTTTTGCTGTTTTGGGTCACACCCGACAATGCTCATGGCTTTCTCCTGGCTCTGCACTCAGGAGTTACTCCTGGCGGTGCTCGGGGACCATATGAAATACTGAGGATTGAACCCGGGGCCAGCATGGGTCGGCTGCATGCAAGGCAAACGCCCTACCCGCTGGACTATCGCTCTGATACCTCTTTTTTTTTTTATTTGTTTTGTTTTTTTTTGGGTCACACTTGGCAATGCTCAGGGGTTACTTGTGGCTCTGCACTCAGGAATTACTCCTGGCGGTGTTCGTGGGGACCATATGTGATGCTGGGGAATCGAACCCGATTGGCCACGTGCAAGGCAAACACCCTACCCACTGGACTCTGGCCCCCTGTCCTCTTCTCTTTGAACCCGTTGGTGTCCCATGAGTCCTGCCGGTCAGATGCCACAGGATCCAGAGGGCCAGGATCTGGTATGATCCACTTGTGAATGCCAGGAGTTTCCGTTCTGACCACCGTCCTCCTTGTCCCCTCTCACTTTCCCAGTTATCCTCTGCCTCCTGCTGGCTCTGTTTGCGTCTGGCCTCATTCACCGGGTGTGTGTGACCACCTGGTAAGTGTCTGACAGCTGGGGAAGCGGGTGCAGCACCTGAGTTCCAAGCCTTTGCCGTCTGTTTCGCCGTGTAACCAGTGCCACCACACAATCATCAGCACCCCTGTGTTTAAATGATAATGCATTGATTAGAAAGAAAGCTTGAAGCTGGAGCAATAGTACAGTTGGCTAGGGCATACTTACCTTCACGCGGCTGACTTGGGTCCTATCTCCGGCATCCTATATGGTCCCCTGCACCTCCAGGAGTGATTCCTGAGCTCAGAGTAAGCCCTGAGCTCCACCGGGTGTGGAGGCCAGAAACAAATGAGAAATGGGGGCTGGATAACAGCCCAGCGGGGGAGGGCGTTTACCTTGCATGTGGCTGACCTGGGTTTGATCCACAGTATCCCATAAGGTCCCCTGAGCACTACCAGAAGTAATTCCTGAGTGCAGAGCCAGGAGTAACCCCTGAGCATTGCGGGGTATGGTCCCTCCCCCACCCAAAAAAAAAAGGCTTCACTTTATGGTCCTAACTTCACCCTGAGGGTAAACGGTCTGGCACGTTGGCAGTGGTAGTCCAGCAGGCAGGGTGCATGCCTTGTAACCTGGGTTCAGTTCCCATCCCCACATAGGGTCTCCAGACTGCTCTATGAGTGGTCCCTGAGCGCAAAACTAGGAATGAGACCTAAACACTGCCATGTATGACCCCCAAATCAAAAGAAATAACAAAACCCAATCTGGTTAGGTGGAGTCATAGTACTGCATGCAGGGCATTTGCTTTCATTAGGTCAATCCAGGTTCAATCCCAGCAACCCTATGGTCCCCGAGTCTGCCAGGAGTAAACTCTGAATACATC
>JAJIBD010012725.1:0-27633 GCA_021461705.1 Cryptotis parvus | reverse complement strand
AGTACTTGAGTGCAGGGAGCAGGGAAGGGGCACAAGGGGTTCTGTGCCTCCCAATGTCAGGGCTGCCTCCACTGCCCCTGCGCCCAGTCCTCCCACCTGGCAGGCCACCGACAGGGCAATGCCGTCATCTTCAGTAAGTGGGGAGAAATGGAGGCCACAGTGGGATGGGACTTGGGTCTTCACTTCTGATTCACCCAGTATCGCTCTGCCACTAGAACGCAGAGTTCTGCTAATGCAATTCTGTCCGAAGAGCGTCTTGTGGGACGGATCGGCCTGCACAGAACCTTCTCTGGCGCCCCGCGCGGAGTATGATCAACGGCCTGAATCATTTCAGTGTATCACTTTGGATGCTGATTCCTAACGCCAGAAGAACTTTTTTGTCCTGAGCCAAAGATTTTTTTGTCCTGCCCTTCACCTGCTGGTGAACTTTCAGGAGCCCAAGCTGTGGCCCTCTGCCCCTATCTTCTATCCTGACCAGGACAAAGGCACTGGGTTGTTTTTCATTCCTTCCTTTTTCATTCCAAAAAAAAAAGGAATGCAAAGGGGCCAGGCAGATAGCATAGGGGTTGAGATGCTGGCCTCGCATGCATCAGCCCTGGTTCTATCCTGGGCACCACAAGGAATGACCCCGAGCACAGAGTCAGGAGTAATCCATGACTCTCCTTAGTGTAGTCCAAACCCTGCCCCCGAAAAGGAATGCCAAGCTAGGTTTTCTAGGGAGGGGGGGGAAGAGGTCTCCCAAGCAGTGCTCAGGGGACCCATCCCGAGATATTTCGCCAGCCCAGCGGATGGCTCAGTGCTCAGACCCAGCAGTGCTCAGGGTCCATGAGGAATAGAGTGAGTGTAGCTGGAGTGGGGACAGTGCGGTGCAGGGTGTGGAACTGGATTTGTCCCTGAGCTTCTCCCCGTGAGTCCTTCTAGAAGTAAATCATCAAGGACGCACAATCAGGAAAGCCAGCCCAGGCAATGAGCTAAGAGAGAAGTGTACAGGCAATGAGCCAGGCCACGAGCCAGGGGCTTCCTGGAAGGTGTGTCCCCCATAGCCCCCTGCCTAATATGGACCTCCGAGGTTTAACTCCCACTCCTCCGGGTCCCTGGAGACCAGGGGTCAGAGCACAGTGGGAAAGGTAGAGTGAAGTGTGACATCCGTGAGCCCCACACTGGCCCAACAGGCCACTGGAGTGGGAAGCTTTCATAGCCGAGGCCAGAGGGATAGCAGAGAGGGGAGGGTATTTGCCTTGTATGTGGCTGACCTGGGTTCAATCCCTGGCATCCCCATATGGTCCTGAAGAAGGAGTAAGACCCAGGAGTCAGTCCTGAGCACCACCAGGTGTGGCTCCTCCCACAAAATGTTTTCAGAGATGGGGGAGCACATTAGTGCAGTTGCTAGGGGCTATTCCCTTCTCCAGGGGAGGGGAGGTGACAAGCTCCACCACGCCCACCCATGGGTCAGGCTGGGATTTATGCCCTTAGTCCTTGCCAGTTGATCTAAGAGCCAAAGTTTGTTCCAAAATAGCTCTGTCTTGCTTCATTTGAATTACAATGACCTGGGGGGTGAGGGAGCAGAGCCCCAAGGATGGGAAGCAAGTTTGACTCCCGAAATGGCTCTCAGTGAGAAATTACTTGATTTGAGAGTTCAGAAAAAAGAAGAGAGGCAAGCAGCAGGAAAGGGGGCAGCAGGAGACAGGACATCTGGGAGGTCTCCGAGAGGAAGAGAACTCTGGGCTGCACTCAGGCTCACTCCCTGCCGCTGCGCTCAGGGATCACTTCTGGTAGTGCTGAGAGACAATGGGATGCTAGGAATCGAAAGCAGGTTTGCCAAGTGCCTGGCAAATGTCTTACCACTATACTATGTCTCTTATTCCTTGTTCTTTATTATCTTTCAATGTCTAGTTGGCTGGTCCTTTACCACATGAAATTTTTACTTCAAAGAACAGTCTCTTACATTCCTTCTTATGTTTCCTTCTTTTCCTTATCATATTTACATTTCCTATTTAATAACTGATTACACTGTATGTTTGTTTTGTTATTGTTGTTTTTATATCCAGCCTCAAAGGAAAGGGGAAGAGAGAGAGAAAGGAAAGGGGGAGAGAGAGAGAAAGGAAAGGGGGAGAGAGAGAGAGAGAGAGAGAGAGAGGGAGAGAGAGAGAGAGAGAGCCTGCCATTGAGGGAAGATGGGGGGGGTAGGGGGGGGGGGGAGGGGACTGGGAACACTGGCGGTGGGAAATGTCCTTTGGAGAAGGGACAGGTGTTGGGACATTATATGACTGAAACCCAATCACGAACAACTTTGTAACTGCATCTCACTGTGAGTCAATAAAAAAATAGCAATTCATTAATTAATAAGTAAAACTCCAACCTCCCAGTCTTTATGTACTACCTTGATTCTCTGTTGCCTGGGGGCTTGGGGTCACTGGCTGAATTTTCTCCCTGACTGCATTGTATTTCCCCACATGGCTCATGATTTTTTATTATTAGATGCCAAACACTGTGATATTTAGATCAAGGGTCAGATTTGTGCTAATCCTTCAAAAATGTTGGCTGTGGCTCCAAGAGGAAACTGAGTCTCTTCTGGATTAACTGAATTCCTTGGATACTTATTTTACCTCTTGACTTGTGTTCTAGGGCTCCTAACATGTCCCGCAGACACCCATCTTCTGGGGTCTCCGTGAATACCCCCATGTGGACCATCGGCCTCTCCACACATACCTCATCTTCTTCAGCCTGTGACCCACCCCTGACCCAGGGACAATGCAGCTTGAACCTTCTGAGAAGACCCCTCCATCTGCAGGCACACATCCACAGACTGGGGGCACCTACCCATCCTCAGAAGGGCTCCCCACCTCCAGGGGTTTCTGCCGCCTTGGCACCCCTCTGACCCAATGCTCCTTTCCCTGGGGTAGCAAAGCCAGCTCTGCTGTTCCAGGCAAGTAACAGCCCCAGGAGTCTACCCAAGGCGTCTCAAGACTGGTCTGTAGCAGCCCTCAGGCTCAGAGACTTCCCTCCTTTTTTTTTTGTTTTTTTGGGTCACACCTGGCAATGCTCAGGGGTTACTCCTGGCTCTGCACTCAGGAATTACTCCTGGCACTGTGTGGGGGACCATATGGGATGCTGGGAATCGAACCCGGTTGGCCGCGTGCAAGGCAAACACCCTACCTGCTGTGCTATCACTCCAGCCCCATCTTGAAACTTCCTAATCACCAGCCTCCCTGCTCCCCTCGTGCTGACCCTCCTGCTCATCTGCAAGATGGGCCCACGAAGGCCCATGCTTCCTTAAGAAAAGCAAACCTTGACTCAATGTATTTGAGCACCAGGTCCTTTCAGGATCTTTCTCACTTGTACACTTGAACGATCATTCTTTTGCATCAAACTGGAGAGGTTATGGGGAATGAAGAATTATGATGTCACACTAGAACTCACTATTAAATAATCAGATGGATACATTATACATTATTAGTATCCATAGGACAAGCCATAAAGTGTAATAGAAGAGAGGTTGGGAAATACAGGGACATAGACAAAGAGATAGATAAGTAAAATGTGCCTGCAATGGAGGCAGGCAGGGTTTGGGTGGGCTTGTTTGGGAATTGGGTGGTGGGAATTGGCACTGGTGGAGGGATGGATTCTGGAACACTGTATTGTAGAGACCCAATTATGAACAGCCTTGTAATTCTATATCTCACATGGTATAATAAGGATTGGGGAAGATGAAGGAGAGACGGAGAGAGGCAGAGAGAAAGGGAGCGAAGGAAGAAATGCCTGCTCTGGAGCTGGGAGAGGGGGAATGTGGGACATTGGTGGTGGGAATGGGGCACTGGTGAGGGATGGATGCTGGAACAATATATGACTGAGACCCAATTATGAACATCTTTGTAATGTTGTTCTCATGGTGGTAAAATAAAAAATTTAAAAAAGAAAAAGAACTTCTCTGAAACTTTAACCAAAAAAAAGAAAAGAAAAAGTAAACCTGGGGTCCAGAGCCATAGGACACCAGGGAAGGTGTTTGCCTTGTAAGTGGCCAACCAGGTTTGATCCCTGGCATCCCACAGGGTCCAACCATGAGCAGCACCGGGAGTGATCCCTGAGTGCAGAGCAGGGAGTAACCCCTGAAGAACATTGTTGGGTATGATCCATAAACAAAAAAAAAAAAAAAAAAAGAAAAAAAAGAAAAAAAAAGATAAATCTTCCAAGAAGAAACGGGGATGGCCCACGACAGGAATTAGCTCACGGGACATGGAAATCAGCCTTGGTCACCGGTCACTGGACAAAGGTACTAAGTCCAGGCAGGGCCTTGGGAAGGGCGCCCGGGGCCGCCGGGAAGGCTGACCTCCAGCATCCTGGCAGTTCCGGGTACAGGCAACTGTTGGGGCCTGGCTCAGCCCAGATACCCTTCCTCAGAGTGGAAGGGCAGGTCAGGACCAGACCAGTCCTGTCACTAGGGGGCCCGTCAATGCCCCAACTGCATTTGTGCAAACCACAGCTCTGGGGGAAAGAGGACAAAGACCGAGTGTGCCTACCATGCTCCCACAGCTCAGCTCTTTTGTGGGGTCCCTGAGCCCCTCAGCTCCCAGCTGGAAAAGGACTGGGTTTGCTTTGTCCTACAATCAACAGGAGGGCGGGGTGACACATCGTTGGGACGTTGGAGTGTCAGAAAGGTGTGCCTGAGGCTCCAGGTTTGATCCCCAGCACCCCAAGCACCACCAGGTATGACCTTTGTGGACGGTAGTACACCACTGAGCCCCAGCTCCCACAGCACCAGAGGGAGTGGCGCCCCAGGCCCAGTGCACCTCCCCAAGTTGGACTGATGATGACACAGCAGCTCCTGTTTCCTGCGTGTGCTTACCTGCGGCCACATTCCTCGGACAGGTTTATTCCTTTACTGCCTCCTCCACCCACATGAGGTCCAAAATCCGCCCTGACCTCTGCCTCTACTCCATCCCCTTCCCTATCTGCCTTCGGCGTCCGGCTCGTTCAGCTTTTTGAAGACTTCCACCCTCTCGAAACAGCATTTCAAAAACAAAACTGCTTTCAGTTTTCTAGTCACTAAGGAGCAACTTTCCCTTCAACTCAGAGACATTGAAAAAGTGAAAAATTGTGGCCTTTAATTCTTTTTTATAGCCACCCCTCCTGTCCAAGAAATTTGTCCATGCATGAAATGGGTATAGAAACAAATAAAATATTGGGACCGGAGCAGTAATACGGTGGGTAGGGAGTTTGCCTTGCACACGGTTAACAGGTTCGATCCCCAGCACCTCTGAATTCTGCCAGGAGTGACCCCTTAGTGCAGAGCCATGAGTCATACCTGAGCAGCACCAGGTGTGGCCCAAAATGCAGAAATAAAATATTTACTGGGAACAAAGATGCAGAAGAGAAGAGAGGGCTCTTGCCTTGCACGAGGCTGGGACAGGGGATCCCCGGCCTCACATATGGCGGTCCCGAGTCCTCAGACATGATCCCTGAGCTCAGAGCCAGAAGTCAGACCTCCTGGACACAGCCCGCCCACATGCCAAAAATGGAAGAGACTGGTACAACATGGGTTGATGGGGTTGGAGCTGGGCGTGAGATACTGGAAGCGGGAGGAAGCCGCTGAGCTGCTAGGACCAGGTGAGCTTGGAGGGGCTTCCTGCACTATGACTCTGTCCTTGCATTTAGTCTCATAAATATTTTTACATAAGAAACTTTCTTAAGAAATTTACCTCCCAGGGGCTGAATTGATGGTACAGAAGGTAAGGTGCTTGCCTTGCATGCAGCCAACCTGGTTTGATCCCTGGCATCCCATAAGGTGCCCTGAGCACTGCCAGGAGTAATTTCTGAGCACAGAGCCTGGAACAAGCCCTGAGTATCACAGGGTACAGTCCCCAAAACAAACAAACAAAAAGTTTACTATAAATGAAATGGTTTACATCATTTTTGGGAAGGTAAGGATGAGAAAGAGGACCTCCCAAGCACTTTCGGGAGCCAGAGGCTGCTCCCAGGGATAGGGTACACACAGAACCCCCAGGCTTAAGAGTGAAGACCGCCCCTCCAAACAGACCCACCCAAACAGTGCTCAGTCTCTTCTGCAAGCCTGCCCTCCTGCTCTGAATCAGCTCCACTGTCCCAGGACTTAAGGCCTCAGTCTCCAGCTCTGATGGCTCTGTGCTCTATGGCGGGATCCTGGGGCGCATGAAACAACCCAGCCACCATCATTAGTGTCTCTAAGACACATCTGCAGTCCATGTCTTATCAGCAATGTCCCCTTCATTCCGGGATCCTGGGGGACCAAGTGCTTCTCTGCCAGCAGAGTTGGTTCTGCTTGTGGGGGTGCCACCCAAACAGTGCTCAGTCCGTTCATGGTGCTGTGCTAGGGTCAGTCTGTGGGTGTTTAACCAGTGTCCTCTATACTAGCTCCCTGGGAGAGAGGGAGAGAGAGGAGAGAGAGGAGAGAGAGAGAGAGAGAGAGAGGGAGAGAGAGGGGAGAGAGAGAGAGAGAGAGAGAGAGAGAAAGAGAGAGAAAATGATCAGTCAAGCCGTTCGGTCTCCAAAGCAGTCGTGTGGCACTGAATCACCCTGGTCTCTGGTAGTTGGCTGATGTGAGCTCAAGGCAGAAACATGGAAACCCAGGCAGGAAGTTAAGCATGATGACATCTGCGTACCATAATTCAGAGGTCACGAAACGCAGCAAGCCCTGCCTCCCCCACCGCTGCCCTACTCGTACATTAGTTCAGGAGCTGTTTATACAAGTGGTGGGGAGGGTCCAGGGGAAGATTTGCTGCCAGAGTGCAAACAAGTGCTGGTGCTGGAACATGGGACTGACTGGCAGTCAGGAAGTCTGAGGTCCTGATGAACCAGAATCCCTGGTCCCGGGGACTCAGGTAAAGGGGCAAAAAGGATCGAGAGCAGGAAAAGATGGTGCAGCCATATGCCAAACTCCACCTAGGTTGGCTTCACGCATACAGGGGACCCCACGAGATAAGAACATTTTGCATACACCTATGCCCGCCTCCCTCTCCCCCCTTCCCGCTGAGATCACTGCACCCCTTCAACTCCTATATTCAAGCCCCCCCACCTGGGCTCCAGTTGCAGAACCCCCAGGCTTAAGAGGGGAAGACGGCCCCTCCCTACCACCTTTCCAGCCCAGCATGAGCTGAGAGAAGTGGAAATCTCCCCCATCCATTTCCTCAACGCCCCTGTCAGCTGCCCTGCGGTTTCCTGGCATCCCTAGACCCAAACCACCTGCTCTGTCTGCTTCCAGCCCGCCATCTGCACCAAATATGCGATGAGGCGGCTCGGCAGCCCCAGGAGTCCCAGCCGGGCCCGAGCTGCCAGTCTGAGTTATGGCCTGCCCGGGACTCGGGTGAGTCAGGCCAGCACACTGGCCCTGCATCTGTGGGGCGCGCCTGAGCACAGGGTGCAGGGCAGAGACCCAGTGATTCAAGTCCAAGAGAGCCCTGAGCGGCTGGCGGGAAGACGGAGGCTTTGTGCTGAAATGATACGAATTGAGGATTGTGGCAGGGGCTGTGGAGTGTCGAGGGGAAAGGGAGGGGCCCCATGTAATGGGAAGCGTGAGTCAGGAAGCTTGCACTCCGGCCGCACATGGTTCAGAGGTACAGTGCAGGGGCCCAGCACGTGTGGCTCAAAACCAGCAGCATGTGTATATGCACACGCGCGCATGCACATAAATACACCAGCATTGTGTGGCACACATATGCACATAAACACATCTGCATGTCTACATGAGTGCACACATGGGCATATGAACACCCACACATATATGCATACGTGTGTACACTTGCACATGAAATACACACACACACACCTGTAGGTATGTGGCTCAACACAGACACCCTTCCTCAGAGTGGGAGCTGGGGGCCGGTGTGGTCAGGTGGGGGAGCAGGGTCCTAAGTGTGTCTTGGGCTCAGCCGAGCAGCTGTGGGGTAGAGCAGAACTGGAGCATTCACTCTGCATGTGTTAGGCCCCTTCCATCCTCAATACTGCATGCGCATAAGCATGCACAAACACATGCATGCACTGGCACCCAAACACAGGCATGCACACACATGCTTGCATGCACACAACACATGCACACATACACAAGCACACACGTGCATGCACACATACATACACATGCATGCATGCACACACGGTGCACACACATGCTTGAGCACACACGCACACGCACACACACACACCAGGAGGAAAGCAAACCCAGTGAGTATAGGCTCCTGAGAGCCACACTAGGGTACCTTAGGGCGGACCCCACAGCAGCACTACCATGGCCTCCTGCCACAGATCCCAGCAGTGCCTCTGTCTGTTCTCGTATGGAACACAGCAGATGGCTGCCCAGTTCCCTGAAGGCGTTTTGTGCTTTCACCAGCCTTATCATCTCTTTAGACTTACCTCACACGGAAACATGTTTCTAGGGACCAGAGCGCTAGTATTTGTCTTACAGGTAGCTGACCAGGATTCAATCCTAGGAACTTCATACAGTTTCTCAAGCCCCACCAGGAGTGATCCCTAAGCAGAGAGCTAGGAATAAGTCCTGGGCACCACTGGGTGTGACCCCCACCAAAGATAAATTAATGAATGGATGAATAAGATTTTAAAAGAAAAAAAAAGTTAGGGGGCTTGGCTCTGTGAACTTTAAGAGAGCTTCTGCTCCTCCCTCGGCTCCTTCCTGGGGGTGTCGTGAACAGCTGGTAATCAGTTTCTTCTTCCATCTCTCCTTAAAATGAGCCATGCTCCCATTCACAGCTGCAAAAAGTAAGCATCTGGTCATGGCAGGTAATGACCACACGACACCAAAGTAAGTTTCCTGTAAAATGCAAGTGTCTGTTCCAGGCATGAAGTGACTGGGAGAAAGCCCAGAGAATGGCCCCTTTAAGGCCAGCCCAGCCGACCGGGCCCACTGCCCAGAAAGCCCAGCCCTGCTCCCCATCTCTCACCCCCACACATGCTGGGCTTCTTTCGCTGCTGCTGCTGCTGCTGCCCAGGGCGTCTCTGGCTCAAGGCTGACAATGGTTAAGGGTTATCTGGCTGTGACCTTGTTCCTGGGTACGCTCCAGCCTCTGCTCTCGCCCCTGTGCTCTGTCCAATTCACTGCTCCCTCTGGATATTCTGATTATGTCACCCTAAGCCCTGCCCTGCACCCGCCCCAACACCCGCTCAGTCCACTGACACCCCCGAAAATGTCACATTCAGAAGACATCACTTTTCCCAATACAATCATCTCCCACACCCACATGAAAACTGACATGCTCCATCTCTCTTCAGACTTGCATGAAAGCTGAAGGCCAACTTTATTTCTTGAACACCAGATAGGCTTTTTTTTTTAGGTCAAGTGATCTAAAATGGGTAAGTTTCCAACATTATGTCACTGAGTTCTTCCAGTGAAATGCAAATCTTGGGGCTGGAGAGATAGCACAGAGGGGTTTAAGGCACTTGCCTTGCATATGACTGACCTGGGTTGGATTCCTGGATTCCCTCACTGCAGAGCCAGGAGGAAGCCCTAAGTACACTGGGTGTGACCCAAAAAAGAAACAAACAAAGCAGAAGCTAAGTAAAAGTATTGCTTCCTGGGGCCGGAGCAATAAATAGTACAGGCAGGAGGGTGTTTGCCTTGCACGCGTGACCTAGATTGGATCCCACACATCCCATATGGTCCCCTTAGCACCACCAGGAGTAATTCCTAAGTGCACCAGGAGTAACCCTGGGTATGACCCCAAAACAAACAAAAAAAAAAGTACTGCTTCCTGGGGTCAGAGAGATAGCACAGTAGTAAGGTGCTTGCCTTGCAACCCAGGGAACAAGGTTTGAACCCGCCCACCAGAAGTGATCCCTGAGTGTGGCCCATAAACAAACAAACAAATAGGAATTGCTTCCTGCTAGTTTAGACATAACTGAGCTCTGCATCTACCCCTCGGTGCATGCTACTGTCTCCTCTATTATCAAACGTGTCCCTTTCCTAGAGAAAGAATGCCAGGACTGTGGCCTGTGGCCCCGCTCCTCCGCATAAACAGCAAAGTTCCCGGGGTTCCGGGCCCTTATCGCTCCCAGGCACCAACAGTTCGAGACTTCATTCCAGTCCTGTCGGGAACAAGTCAGCAAACGGGAGGCCATGCAGGCGTCGCTTCTCCCTCATTAGCTCACACTCGGGGCCTGATAGAGCTGTCACTTCAAAGCCCGTCTGTGACAGTGACACTCACGGACAGGGAGGGGAATTAATCATCTGGGAAGATAAGCTGGGCACTGCCTTCAGAGGGAAGGCCCAAGCCAGCACCAAGCGGGATGTTTCCTACAGGCGAGCATCCAACACTGTACAAGCCCGCCTCTATGGCAACGCTCTGGGCCTTTTCTTTCTTCTTTCTTTCCCTTTTCTTTTTCCTTTCTTTCCTTCCTTCCATCCTTTCTTTTGTCTCTTTTCTTTCTTGCTCTCATTCTTCCTGCCTTCCTTTCTTCTTTCTTTCTCTCTTATTCAGATCTTCTTTTCTAATCCTTACATTTAAAGGCTAACCCGATTAAAGCTTAAAAAACAATTCTAATTGATTGGTTGAAAAAATACCAACAGTTCAAGACTTCATTCCAGTCCTGTCGGGAACTGATGGTTTAATCACTGATGGTTTAATCACTGACAATGCTCATGGGCCCCTAATTATTAAAAAAAATTTTGGGTTTGTTTTGGAGGGCCACACCCAGTGATGCTCAGGGCTTACTCCTGGCTCTACACTCAGGAGTTACTCATGGAATACTCAGCATATAGGATGCTAAGGATCACTTGGTCCAGCACTTAAAAAATTTTAAACTGAGGGCCGGAGCGATAGCCCAGCGGGTAGGGCGTTTGCCTTGCATGCGGCGGGCCCATGCCGGCCAGGGGTTCAATCCCGGCATCCCATATGGTCCCCTGAGCAACACCAGAAGTAATTCCTGAGTGCAGAGCCAGGAGTAACCCCTGAGCAACGCCGGGTGTGACCCAAAAAGCAAAAAAATAAAACAAAATTTTAAACTGATTGCAAATTCCTTTGGGAAAAATGCTCATTTAATCGATTAAAGAAATCACCAGGGGCTGGAGCAATAGTACAGTGGATATACCTGCAGGCAGTCTTGCATGCCGCCAACCCAGGTTCGATCCCTGTAATCCTACAGGGTTCCCCCAAGCATCACTAGCAGTAATTCCTGAGCTCAGAGCCAAGAGTAACCCCCTGAGCATCACCTAGTTTGGTTCAAAAACAAACCAAAAAAAAGGTTACCAGTCTCTTTCAGCCCGAGACACCTTCCCAAATGCCCTTAGGATGAGTTTCCATTCCAAGGAGACAATATACCTCAGGTCTCAGTCACAAGCACTGATTCTATCTATTTATTTTGGCAGTGCCAAGACAGAATACTGGAAAGAAATAAATGGGGAAGGAAGGAAGGAAGGAAGGAAGGAAGGAAGGAAGGAAGGAAGGGAAGGGAGGAAGGAAGGAAGGAAGGAAGGAAGGAAGGAAGGAGGAAGGAAGGAAGGAAGGAAGGAAGGAAGAAGGAAGGAAGGAAGGAAAGGAAGGAAGGAGAAGGGAGGAGGAAGGGAGGAAGGAGAAGGAAGGGAGGGAGGGAGGAAGGAAGGAAGGAAGGGAGGAAGGAAGGGAGGAAGGAAGGAAGGAAGGAAGGAAGGAAGGAAGGAAGGGAGGGAAGGAGGAAGGGAGGGAGGGAGGGAGGAAGGAGGAGGAGGAGGAGGGGAGGGGGGGAAGGAAGGGGGGGGGGGGGGGGGGGGGGGGGGGGGGGGGGGGGGGGGGGAGGAGGGGGGGGGGGGGGGGAGGGAGGAGGAAGGGAATGAGTGAGTGTACATTCATTTTATTGGCCACATATTTTCACAGAGAAGACTTTTCATATAATTTTCATTTTTATGATCTTGCTACCTTCAAGGGGGAAAGTGCCCTCAATAATATTTTCACAGTCCTTTATTCAGTATTTCAAGCCTATGTCATTGATTTGGTGAGTTTTGGGATTCACTGTGTTCTAGCTTCGCAAAACACCATCACTTTTACTGTGTTTAATATCCTGCTTTAAAAATCCAAATATTGCCCAGGGGCCATCGGCCATAACATGAAGCGGCTGGGGAGGCTGGAGCTCAGCTCGCCCCGGGCCCAGCTGAAGAGGGGACCCCAGGAGGGCAGACGGGTTTTGGGAGTGGGCCCATCACCTCTGGGGGGTCCCGGAAGCAGCCGGATGAGACTTCGCCCATCACACTAGCCACCATTTTCGCTGTCCGGATGCTGGGAAACTGCCTCACGACCAGATCAACAGAGCAAAACCAGTTCGAGCCCAGGTAGGGGGCTCCCAGAAGCGGGAATCACTGGGAATTCGTCAGATGGAGTCAGGGTTCGGCCATTCCCCTCTCCATTTTGTCGAGCCTGGTGGCCCCCCCAGGAGCTGCCCGGGGGGCCATCGGCCATAACATGAAGCGGCTGGGGGAGGCTGGGCTCGGCTCGCCCGGGCCCAGCTGAAGAGGGACCCCCCCAGGAGGGCAGGCGGGTTTTGGGAGTGGGCCCGTCACCTCTGGGGGTCCCGGAAGCAGCCGGATGAGACTTCGCCCATCACACTAGCCACCATTTTCGCTGTCCGGACGCTGGGGAAACTGCCTCACGACCAGATCAACAGAGCAAAACCAGTTTGAGCCTGTTGCGCGGCCGCTTGCGGCGCGTGGTCCATTAAAATAGTGGAAACAGTAATGTCTTTTAATGCACTGAATTCCACGAAAGGCAGGAAAGTTTGGCGGGAGGGAGAGATAAAGAGGAGAGAAATGACATACAGAACCCGCCAAGTAGTTGAGGTGTGGGAGGGGGGAGGGAGGTGGGGACATTTGTGATGGGAGATGGGTTTGGGTGGAGGGATGGGTGCTGGAACACTGTAGAACCAAAACTCTACATGAGCATCTTTCAATTGTATGTCTAAAATGGTGTAACAATATTTGGGGGAGGGAATAATAAAATAAAATAAAATCGGAAAAAAATAACAAAAAAAAATAATAAATAAAAATCCAAATATGATTCCCATATTGCATCTTCAGTATTTCTAAAACAAAACAATCTGCTTTAAAAAATTAAAACTCCCCAGAGAAAGAGAGAGAGAGAGAGAGAGAAAGAGAGGAAACTGGGGTACCTGCTATTAAGGCGGCCTGGGGGGACGGGAGGGGGGGGTACATTGGTGGTGGAAATGGGGCACTGGTGGAGGGATGGGTGCTGGAATACTGTATTGCCAAGAACCAATTATGAACACCTTTGTAATTGTATGTTTCACGGTGGTATAATAAAAAAAAAAAAAAAAAAAAGAAAATATAACCTCTCCTCCAAATTCAAAAAAAAAAAAAATTAAAACTCCCTTTTCTCCAGAACACTTTGAAACAACTTTTCAGTATCTGGAAATCTGGCTCATATAAGTACATGTAATGAGGCTTGGGGCTCATATTCCAGACTGGTATTTTAAGGAGAAAAATGAACAGCTCTGTTAAAGTGATTTTATTTAAGATACACTACCAGTATTAAAAGACACTAATAGGGCCAGAGCAATAGTACACAGGGTAGGGCATTTGTCTTGCATGTGGTCAACTGGAGTTTGATCCCCAGCATCCCATATGGTCCCCTGAGCAATGCCAGGAAGTAATTTCTGAGTGAAGAGCCCTAAGCATCACCAGATGTGACCCCAAAAGCTAAGTAAATAAATAAATAACACTAATGACCTGGCTTGGAAAGAATCAAGAAGGGCCAGAGTGATAGTACAGTTGGGGAGGGCATTTGCCTTGCACTATGACCAACCAGGGTTTGATCCTTGGCATCCCATATGGTCCCCCATGCAACGCCAGGAGTAATTCCTGAGTGCAGAGCCAGGAGTAATCCCTGAGCATCACCGGGTGTGACCCCAAAAAAAAGCAAAAAGAGGGGCTGGAGTGATAGTCCAGCGGGTAGGGCATTTGCCTTGCATGCGGCTGGCTTGTGCCGGCCCGGGTTTTATCCCTAGCATCCCATATGGTCCCCATGCACCGCCAGGAGTAATTCCTGAGTGCAGAGCCAGGAGAAACCCCTGAGTATTGCCAGGTGTGACCCCCCAAAAAAAAAAAAAAAAAGAAGAAGAAAAGAAAAAAACCAAGAAGATATGAAACAGAAGTCTATTCTGGAGACTGGGACAGAGGCCAAATCTCCAGCTGTCTGTTTTTTGTTTTGTTTGGAACCACACCTGCCAGTGCTCAGGGCTTACTCCTGGCTCTGTGCTCAGAGATCACTCCAGGCAGTGCTCAGGAGACATATGTGGAGCCCAGGACTGATCAAACCTGGGGATGGCCTAAGTGCAAAACAAGTGCTTTCCAGGCCAGAGTGATAGCACAGTGGGGAGGGTGTTTGTTTGCCTTGCATGTCGCCGACCTGGGTTAGATCCCACATGGTCCCCTGAGCACTGCCAGAAGTAGTTCCTGAGTGCATGGCCAGGAGTTACCCCTGAGCATTGCCGGGTGTGACCCAAAAAAGCAAAAAAAATATTGCCTTCCCACTGTCTTATCTCTCCAGCCCCCTCACAGGGGGCAGGGCGGGGTGAGAGACCTGGGGCTAGCAAGACACAGTACAGTGGGAAGAACACATGATGTGCAGGCAGTTGAGCCAGGTTCCGTCCCCAGCACCGCATATGGTCCCCCAAGGAGTGCCAGGAGTGATCCCTGAGTGCAGAGCCAGGAGTAAGCTCTGAGCACCACTGGGAATGGCCCCCAATTTTTTTTTTATTTTTTATCATACCACTGTGAGACATACAATTACAAAGGTGTTCATAATTGGTTCTTGGTAGTACAGTATTCCAGCACCCATCCCTCCACCAGTGCCCCATTCCCACCACCAATTACCCCGCACCCCCTCCCGCCCACCCCTACGCTGCCTCAATAGCAGGTACCCCCGTTTCCTCTCTTTCTCTCTCTGTCTCTCTCTCTGTCTCTGCATCTCTCTCTCTCTTCTTTTTACACATTGTGGCTAGCCCTGCAGATATTTAGAGTTTATCATTTAAGTCTCTATGTGTATATTCAATGATGAGTTCTAGTCTGACATTACCATTTCCCACTCTTAGTAAAACACTGGTATCCCATTTTTTTTTTTTTTTTTGGGTCACACCCGGTGATGCTCAGGGGTTTCTCCTGGCTCTGCACTCAGGAATTACTCCTGGCGGTGTTCGGGGGTCCATACCCAGGATCGAACCTGGGCCAGCATGGGCCAGCCACGTGCAAGGCAAACGCCCTACCCGCTGGACTATCGCTGCCCCCACCAAATTTTTTTTTAAAAACAGAAAAAATATTTTAACAAAGCAGCTTCCCCAGCACGCAACCAACCCCAGTTCGAGCCCTGGCACCACTAGAAGAGATCCCTGAACACAGGTGTAGGCCCTGAGCACCACCGGGTGTGGCCCCAAGAACAGCATGAGGCGGAGCCCTAACCTCACACCATACCCAGACATGGATCCAAACTGACAAAAGGTTTAGATGTGGGAGCCGGGACTAGACTACTGCTCAAGGGAAAAGCTCGGAGAACACCAGAAGCCTGGTGGCGGTGCGCATTTCCCAGAGCAGACAGCCAGGGCAGAGGCCGAGGAGGGCAAAGGCAGACCAATGCACTGGCTTCACCCACCCACGGCTCCGTTGTCTGCTGCTCTGCTGCTCTGATCCTGTGCTCGGCATGCGGTCTTGGGGCTTGTTCTTCTACATGGTGGTTCCTGGCAATTTTCACCGCATGGTCCGCAGACAGGGTTTGAGAAGTGGGCATTTCATTGGCCTCTGCCCAGCAGGCCCTGTGTGTCTTTCGAGTGGTAAAGACCCACCTGACTCTTGTCTTTCTCAAGTTTAAGTTTGCGGGTTACTTTTTTTTTCTTTTTGGGTCACACCCGTTCATGCTCAGGGGTTACTCCTGGCTCTGCACTCAGGAATTACTCCTGGCGGTGCTCAGGGAACTATATGGGACGCTGAGGGATGGAACCCAGGTCGGCCGCGTGCAAGGCAAACGCCCTCCCTGCTGTACTATCACTCCAACCCCCTTTCAGGTTACTATTTTTTTTCTTTTTTGGGTCACACCCGGCGATGCTCAGGGGTTTCTCCTGGCTCTGCACTCAGGATTTTGATCCTAAGCAGCCGCTGGCCGTGCTGGCAGCGAGCAGGCGGAGAAGCCTCAGAAACTGTGCCGCCGGCTTCCCACTGCTGGGCTGTGCTGACCCCTGGTGGCCACTGGCCTCCACTGCCCCCTTCTCTTGTTCAACTGCCTAGAAGCAAGTGCCAGATCTGCTTTGAACTCTGGGGGCAGACGTGGACTGGCTCTTTTCCTCCCTTCTGACCTGGGCCGGCTCTTCTTGCTGCATGCCCAGGAGCGTCCTGGCTCAGCATCAGCCCTGCTGCTAGAGAAACGATGGGTCTCGCCACTGATGGGAAAAACTGGGACATTCAAAGGTCAGTAAAGTAGCTTCAGTTACAAAACAGGAGGATGTGGCGCAGAGACCAGCAGAGAGGGCTTGAGACACACGCAGGACATGGTGACAGTCATTTTGGGGTCCTGCAGTACCCTCCCTCCAACAAGAGAGACAGACAGAAATGACAGTGTCCACTGGCTTGTGGGAACTTGGAATGTAGCCACAGAGTCCTGAAAAGCAAGACTATGTTCACCTGGTCAGTCACACCTCAACTGAGCTGCTTGTTTTGGTTGGGGATTTTATTGTTCTTGTTTGGTTGGTTGGTTTTGGGGTCACCCCGAGTGATGCTCAGGGCTTACTCCTGGCTCCACACCAAGGAATTACCCCTGGCAGTGCTTAGGGGACTGTAGGGAACACCCGAGATCAAACCCAGGTCTGCCGTGTGCAGGAAAAGTGCCCTCCCCACTGTACTATCTCTCTGCCCCCCAATTAAACTGCTTCTAAGAAAACTTAGGAATTCCTAAGTAACTTAGGAATGCCACACCCTGAAATCACCCTAAAAATACAACTTCAAATAGACCAGAAGAGGCTCATTTTTAAAGTATGGTTGGGGATATTTCAATCCCAGGTATGCTTGAACCAGAGACACAGATACACAGGTCAGAATTGCTACCAGCTCTTGTTACGTGTGGACACTTTGTGGCCAAGCGGTTCATCAGTAAATGCAAGAACTGAGAGCCTACGTACTACCGAGAGTATCCCACCCACACAGCAGAGCCTGGCAAGCTACCTGTGTCGTATTCGATATGTCAAAAACAGTAACAATAATAGAGCTCATTCCCATGACCTTAACGAATGGTTTGAGGCTCTTCATGTTCCTGAAGCAAGCAGAGGCCCTTGGGCTACACTAGCACAGGACAGGGTTGAATGGGAACATTACTGGCCTGCTCGTAAATCGATGAACAATGGGAAGACAAGTGATACAAGTGACAAGTGGTTGGGGATGGGGAGTCAGTGGGGCTCTGTGTGCTGTTGCCCAGCAATACTAGGGGGTACCAGAGCAACCCTAGCAGTCTTTGGGAAGGGCACACAGTGCTGGAGCTCTAATTCAGGGCCTCGCATATGCGAGACATGCAGCCCTTTGAGCTAAGATGTCCAGGACACTATCTGCATAGACTCAGATACAGGAACAGACAGTATAGACAGAAACAGGCAGGCGTCTGCTGGAGACACACTGGCAGTGCTCAGAGCCGCCTCTGGCTGACAAAGCTTGCTCTCAGGAGCCGGCCACAGCACCACTTGCCTTGCACGTGCCTGACAGTCGACTCAGGTTCGATCCCCAGCACCCTATAGGGTTCCCTGAATACCACCAGGAGTGATTCCGGAGCACAGAGCTAAGAGTAACCTCTAAGTATCGCCAGGTGTGGCTCCAAAACACAACAAAAATCTAACTCTCCCCCCCCCAACCACCCCATGGGCTTTCGGCTCCACTCTGGTGTCCCTATTTACCAGCGCACAAACCTCAGAGTCACCAAAGAGGTCACATGACGGGCTCAAGGATGGCAGGAAGGAGAAAGGGTGGGGACACAAATCAGGAGCCGGGACCTAACAGCCCACAGCCCCCCAATAGGAGCCTAAGCAGGAGAGACAGCGGGGTCACGGCTGCAGGAACCCTCTGGGCTCCATCATGGGGGAAGGGGTGTAGACAGCAGCGGGGTGGCAGAGGTGAACAGAAGAAAGGAGGAAGGGTACCCTCAAATTGCAGGGAACCCCACCCCCAGCAAGAGCCCTGCAGGGGCTTGAAGAGGAGGGACAGACACAAGCCCAGCAGCCCACCTGAACAAAGCCCAGAGTGGAAACCACCTTGCTGGAGTCAGGATCCCCCAATCCCAGGAATCCGGGGCCATACCCAAGTCAGGAACCTATTGCTCAAGGCAGGATCTCAGAGCCAGCACCCCCTGCACTGAACCCCACTGGGCTGGCCTCTTGCCCCACCTGGAGCCATGGGGTGCATTTTCCTCCAGGCAACAAGGGGACGCGGGAACAGGGTAAACAGAGTCAGGCGTGTCCTGGCAGCGCTGGTGTTGCTGTGGTGCCTGCTGGAGATTCCAGGGACGCTGCCGCCCTTCAGGCTACCTTCAGAGCCCGGCTGCAGACCGTTCAGGGGGCTCAGGGTACAGTGAACCGACTGGGGGTGGCTGCAGACCGTGCAGGGGACTCAGGGTGCAGGTGCAACCAGAGGCAGCCCCCTGCTCAACCCAGAGACACAAACAGAAGCTGCAGACCACGACTGGTAATTACAGCCACAGCTTGGCTGGGTGGGCAAGGGAGAAGTGTGCTTGAACCTGGTGCTGCCTGGGGTGCAGGGAAACTAGGCAGGCTGCTCCCCACACCCCGGCGCGACACCCAGCTACATGTTTGGAGCAGGTTCTGGCAGTCATTCTGGAAGGATGCACTTCGACAGAGGGACTGACAGTCTTGTAGGGGCACCCTGTTCAGGACATGTTGTGGGGCGGGGGCCCAGGCTGTCAGGGAATAGAAGGACCCACCAACCCTGGGAAAACACTGGCAGGTAGTCAGTGATGCATGAACTGCTTCTTCTTCTTCTTCTTTTTTTTTTTTTTTTTTTTTTTTTGCTTTATGGGTCACACCCGGCAATGCTCAGGGGTTACTCTTGGCTCTGCACTCAGGAATTACTCCTGTTGGTGCTCGGGGATGCCGGGGATTGAACCCGGGCGGCATGGGCCGGCCGCGTGCAAGGCAAACACCCTACCCGCTGGGCCATTGCTCCGGCCCCCAATATGCATGAACTGCTTCTAGAAACAAGATTTTTCGACTCTGGGCTTATTGTCGGCGGGTCTGATTAACACAGCCACATGTGAGGAGCAAGGGCTCAGTGATAGGGAGAAAACAGCTCCAGGCAGGCAGGAAAACGCACCAGCTCCCCACATATATCCAGGTCGGGGGAGGCCCCACTAGGTTGGGTGGTGGGGCTGGGGGGTGGGGAGACTGAGTAAGGGCAGGAAGAGGAGCCTGACTCTGACACAGGGGTGAAGAGGAACCCGGAAGGCACGGTCCCCCCACCCGGAACATTATGGGCGGGAGCCCCACAGCACAGGCTTGAGAGAAACAAACCACTTTTTATCCACAGCTGAACTGGGACGCCTGTGACACGACTGGGTCAGGAAGATGAGAAGTTTCAGCTGGAGATCAGGGGTACTAAGACTCGAGCACAAGGCCTGAGAGACAGGACAGCCAGGGAGCTTGCCTTGCACTCAGCCAATCAGGGTTTGATCCCTGGCACCCAGAGGGTCTCTTGAGCCCCACCAAGAGTGATCACTGAGTACAGAGCCAGGAATAAGCTCCCCCACAAAAAAAAAAGAGAGAGAGATGGTGCCGGAGCGATAGCCCAGCGGGTAGGGCGTTTGCCTTGCGCGGCTGGCCTATGCCGGCCTGGGTTCCATCCCGGGCATCCCATATAGTCCCCTGAGCACCTCCAGGAGTGATTCCTGAGTGCAGAGCCAGGAGGTAACCTCTGAGCGTCGCCAGGTGTGACCCAAAAAGCAAAAAGAGGAGAGAGAGAGAGAGAGAGAGAGAGAGAGAGAGAGAGAGAGAGAGAGAGAGAGAGAGAGAATCCAAGTGGGTCAGAGGGAAGATGCAGAAGCCAATGGAAACAGGGCCTGAACTGTCCGGTGGGGACTAGAACCCATGCCTCGGGGGTCAGCAGTGCCACTGGCATGACTGGCCTGGAAGGAGAGCTAGAGCTGGTGGGCGCTGTCCCCTCCCTGCACATCCCCACACTGCTTCCCGTGTCCATTTCTTGCTTATTTAGGAAGAAGCCAGCCAGCTGCGCCATGGAGCCCCTGTTCGAGGAGTACCTGGTCAGCCAGGGAACGCTCGTCAAGCCTTATTACTGGCTGAGCAGCAACCCGGACTGTGCTCACTGTCCTTACCACATCCGCACCGGGAGGAAGCCAGAATCCCGGCCGCCGAGTTCTATCAGCTCTTTGGGTTCTCCTGCCACCCCAGACAGCCCCCACACAGGCACCTCACCTTTTATGAGTTGAAGACCCCTGCGGGCTGCCTGCTGCAGAAGGGCCAAGCCAGCGGCTGCACCAACTGCAGCACACACCCAGAGGAGATGCTTTTTCGAGGCTGGCGGCTACCTGGACCGGGCCAGACACCGGGATGGTGGCCTTGGTCAAGATCATCCTGTACTCCAGCCTGTCCCCCTGCAACGAGGCTGGCCACCACTGTATCAGCAAGATGTACGCCTTTCTGGCGCGGCACCCTGGCCTGGTGCTCCGTGTCCACTTGGCGAAGCTCTATCACACGGAGACTCACTTCCCCACCGCTGCCTGGAACCGCGAGGCCCTGCGCAGCCTGGCCAGCCTGTGGCCCGGGTGGCAGTAAGCCCCATAAGCGGGGGGCTATGGCCCACCCTCTTCCACAACTTCGTGAACGGGACTTTGGGGCCCACTGCCTTGCAGCATGTCCTGGCATGGAGGGCGCTGGTGGACATGCAGCTGGCCGGCGACATTTATGCCATTATAGGGCCACAGCCTCGGCGCTGATGTCCACCTCCTGAAAGACGCGGCTGAGCCCAGAGATGGTCAGGTTGCCCAGGATGCCCCAGGGTGCTACCAGGTCCTTCCAGCCAACAGGACCTTCCCCCAGTCTACCCTGGCCCCCAACCTTGGGGTCCCGTGATTTTTGTGCTGGTCCCACACAGAGATCTTCCACCAACTGAAGTGAACCCCTTCTCCCTGAGGCCCAGAAATGTGGTGCGGCACTTAAACCTGCCTCAGCTGCCCATCTTGGAGAGCATGGACACTGCCGGGCCCTCCCAGGGCAGTTTGCAAGGAGCGAGAGACACAGAGGCAGGGGTCAAAATCTGCTCTGAGCTAAGAGAGACTGCAGCAGGTACGGTGCTTGCTAAGCATGTACACAACCCACAGTAAATCCCCTGCACTGCAAAAGGACCCCCAGCCCCACCTGGAATGATCCCTGGGCACAGAGCAGGGAGCAAGCCCTGAGCACCTCCCCCAAAAAAGAAAAAGGAATAAAGCACAAAAGACTGTCTAGGCTCCAACCTCATACTAAGCCACAGCTGGAGGTGCTCAGCGCTTACTTCTGGCTGTATGCTCAGGGATCTTTCCTGGTAAGGATCAAAGTACCTTAATGCAGTACCAGATTCTGTAGTACCCAGGTCAGTGGCATGCAAGGTGAGCACCAGACTCACTGCCCTATCTCTCCAGCCTCTGCAACATCATGTCTGATTCAAGATGGAGAGAAACCAGGCCAGAAAGGTTTCTGGGATTCACTTTGAGCTCCTTTATTGGCAAGGGCGCTGTCTGGAAAGGGAGGCATGGAGAAGCCCTTGCCAAGTCTCGGGCTTGCGTTATTCCCATCTTTCCAAAAGAACAGCAAAGAGACCAGAGCACTCCCCAAATTAGCCCCAGGATCAAAACTGACAAATTGGAAAACAGCCTGAAGTAAACTGACATTGCGCACTGTTTGCAAAAGTGAAGCGGTGCTTTTCCATTCATTTTTCATGGCAGGCAGATGCTGTCGGGCAGCCCATATTTTCTAAGGAAGTTCAGAATAGTCTGCATTGGGCGGGGTGGGGGAGGATTACGGCTCTTCTGCTAATTGATCAGCCATGGCTCCATTTCCAAAAAATTCGTTAATTTTTGGAAATGGAGCCACCAGCTTCCGCTAATCCTTCCCAGTTCAGACCTCTCTCTCTTTGAGCACAAAGGCATCCGGTCTGCTCTGTCCCATCCCCAAACACCCAGTCCAAGTGAAAATGGGGTCCCTCACCTCCCCATTGCTGTGTCCCAGGAGTCTCATATCCTTCCGGTCAAGCACAAACACGACCCCTCTCTTAGGCGAAGGGACAGCCAAGGGCCTCCCCCTCACTGCCCTTAGGGTGCCCCAGCTAAGCGCTGCTGAACCGGCCTGCGACTGGGAATCTTTCACGGCGGCTGTGGCAGGCCTCCCTATCTTCTGAGCCAGCACCCCATTATTGACCTGTAAGGTTCACGCCCTTTTCCTGACCTTGGGCATATTTAAGTCATCAACAGTGCCCAGCAGCAGCTGCCCTTAAAATGTACTACCAGGGGTCATAAGAGAGGACAAGTGCTAAGGTGCTTACTTTGTCCTCAACCCCTCTGACTAGATTGGTGACTGGTTCAATTCCCAGTCACAATATGTTCCCCAGGAGAGACCCCTGCGGCTGGAGCCCAGAGTATGCCCCAAGCACTGATGGATGTGACCTCCCCCTCAAAAATTATAATTCTGTGGGTCCAGAGAGATAGTACAGGGGGAAGAGTGCTTCCCTTGCACATGGCCAACCCAGTTTAATCCCTGGCATCCATATGGTCCTTCAAGCCCTGCCAGGAATGATCCCTGAGTGCAGAGACAGGAGTTAAGGAATAAGCCCTGAGCACTGCCACATGCAGACCGCCACCAACCAAAAACAAAAATCTTATTTAAAACATTTCTCAGAAGTGCTCTAGGACTAACCCTCTGGGCATACATATTAAAAGCTCCCAGTCCAATTCATTCATTGGCTTCCTGCCTGCAGTGTTGGAAGTATGAAAGGAAAAAAGCATTCATGTGGGACTTGCTCCTAACTTGGTTCTCCTGCATGCAAAGGTGATGCAGTTCTGACATTAAAAGAAAAAGTAGCGGGAGCCAGATAGAACAGCAAGGAGAGCGTTTGCCTTGCACATGGCTGACCAGGATTTGATCCCTGGCATCCCATATGGTCCCCCAAGTCCACAAGGAGTAATTCCTGAGCGCAAAGCCAAGAGTAACCCCTGAGATATACACACACCAGTGTTTAACTGAGTGTGGGCAATGGTGAGTTCTAGAACTCACCATTGAATACACACAAAGAGACTTAAACATGATAAACCCTAAATGTCTGCAGGGCTAGCCGCAATGTGTAAAAGAAGGGGAAGAGAGATGCAGAGACAGAAAGAGAGAGACAGAGAGAGAAAGAGAAGAAAAGGGGGTACCTGCTACTGAGGCAGCCTAGGGGGTGGGGAGGAGGGGGTGTGTGTATACTGGTGGTGGTGATGGGGCACTGGTGGAGGGATGGGTGCTGGAATACTGTATTACCAAGAACCAATTATGAACACCTTTGTAACTATGTTTCACTGTGGTATAATAAAAAATTTTAAAAAAAGAATTTTCCAATCTACTATTAAAAAATATTATCTCAAAAAAAAAAAAAGAGTAACCCCTGAGCACCACTGGGTGTGACCCAAAAAACAAACCAACCCCTCCCAAAACAAGCACCTAGTTCCCCATAGGCTGAAGAGGGGCTGGTGGAAAAAGTGGGGGAGGGGGAATTCCTGATAGAAAACGACAGAAAAGGAAAAAAATGAAGACTAGAAATGTCTACTGCAATGAAAACAAACAGGATTTGAAACACAGAGCCCGGGGGTCAGAGCAATAGCACAGCAGGGAGGGCATTTGCCTTGCACCCGGCTGACCTGGGTTCGATCCCCAGCATCCCAGGAGTAATTCCTGAGAGCAGAGCCAAGAGTAATCCCGAGCATCACCAGGTGTGACCCAAAAAAAGAAAAAAAAAAAAAAGAAAAAGAAACAGAGTCAGTTCCATTGCTCACTGTATACTTGCACAGAAATAATGCAACAGCGTTTTTCTGCTGGTCTAGAGTGACGGTTACTTAAAGAGATGCTGATACAGGTTTATGGCCAGAGCGTGATACAGGCTCTTGTGGTAACTTGAACCATGGAGTAAAATGAAACCTCAGACCCAAAGATAAACCCGGTGTCTCGGGTCCGGATAAAAATAGATGAGTTCTGGCACTGAATGGCCAGACAGAACATCCTGTTAAAATCCATCTGCAATCGACTGTTATGAACTTGCACTTTAGATGCGGCTATGGGGATCAGCGGCATGGGGCAGAGGGAGCCACATCGTCAGGACTGACCTCTGCGCCAGGTCACTTAGATGTGGAGAAGTGAGACCGCTGGGGGTGGGCATGCTAAGGTGGGAGTCAAATCCAGGGGCCACGCCCAGGGGCCACATGGGACCACACTCAAACACAGCTTTGCTGTGGCCTGCTACAAAGTCTGCCAAGACCTCTCTCCATTCAAGGTCCATCGTGGCTTTTCCCGAATTCTGCCCCAAGCCGCTGTACTGAGCAGTATCCTCTGAATCCCAGGGCAGAGAAAAGGGCTCTTGATCCTTGAAAGAAGCTCTTAGGGCCGGAGCGATAGTCCAGCGGGTAGGGTGTTTGCCTTGCACGCCGCCAGCCTGAGCCAGACTGGGTTCGATCTCCGGCATCCCATATGGTCCCCGAGCACCGCCAGGACTAATTCCTGAGTGCAGAGCCAGGAGTAACCCCTGAGCATCGCCGGGTGTGACCCAAAAAAAAAAAAAAAGAACAGTATCTCTTTTAAAAAGAATCAGACTCTGTTTAAATACTTGGACCTGAAATACTCAGTTTTACCCTAATTTATAGAACAAAAGTAGCATCACAGTTGGAACATGATAAAAATTTACTGAGGGTCTGGAGTGATAGTTCAGCGAGGAGAGTGTTTATCTTGCATGTGGCCAACCAGTTCAATCCTGGCATCCCATAGGGTCCCCCAAGCACCACCAGGAGTAATTCCTGAGTGCAGATCCAGGAGTAGCCCCAAAAATAGTAATTTGGGGGTTGCTAACATTAATAAAAGGTAAACAGGATAAGGTTAGATGATTTAAAAAAAAAAAACAGGAATTGTAGAATCCTTTACATTTTACCAAACTCTGAATCTCAGGTAGCTATGTTCAGTTAGACAGTGAAGTATGGTTCAGGAGAGACAGTACCATGGGTAAGGAACTGGCCTCGCATGCAGCCTACCCTGGTTAGATCCCTAGTAGCCCAGAGTCCCACCAGGAGTAATCCCTGAGCACCACTGGGTATGCCAAAACAAAAACAAATAATAAAATGTGCTATTTAAAATGCTGACAATTAGCTTAAGAGGAAGGAAATAAAATACAAAGCTAAATTTAATATTTTGCTTCCATGTTCATTTAGGTCTATGCCTGTGGACACCATAAAGCAGGACAGCTAAGAAGCAAGCAGAGCTCGAGAGACGGGACAGTGAGGGAGGCGCTTGCCCTGCATGCCGTTGTCCATTCCATCCCCAGCGTGGCCCAAAGAGAGACAGGACATGAGGAAGATGTCTGCCCTGCAGCCGCTCACCCGGTTCATCCCCAAGCATGGCCCAAATAGTCCCCCACCAAGGGGAAATGTAAGTGAGGTGTTAGGTTGTCTGCTCTAAATGTATGTATTATTAGGAGCCAATGGTAAAGCAGAAAAAAATTACATTTAGGGATCAGAGCAGTAGCATAGTGAGGGAGGGCGTTTGCCTGCGGGGCCAACCTGGGTTCAATCCCGGCATCCCATATGGTCCCCCGAGCACTGCCAGGAGTAATGCCTGAGTGCAGAGCCAAGAGTAACCCCTGAGGCATCGCCGGGTATGACCCAAAAAACAAAAAATGTTTAATACCATAAATTACAAAGAATTTTAAGGAAGTGTTTTTACAAGGCATTGACAATCCAGAATAAATGATTTGCTAAAAAAATTTTAATTGACTCAAGAATAGTAAGAAAATTAATAATCAACAAAGATTAGAGAAAGATCACTGATGAGCAACCAGTGGGTCATACAGCAAATCAAAGGAGGAAATCATAAGAATCCTGGAAATAAATGAGAATGAAGATACGAATTACCAGAACTTGTGGGACACAGCAAAAGCAGTGTTAAGAGAAAAATTCACAGCTCTGCAAGCATTCATCAGGAGGGAAGAAAGGTACACAAATAATTTGACTTCACAGCTTAAGATCCTAGAAAATGACCAACAAAAAGGAGCCCAACACAGGCAGAAGGAAGGAAATAATAAAACTTAGAGCAGAAATCAACAAGCTGGAATCCCATAAAACAATCCAAAAGATCAATGAAACCAAAAGTTGGTTCTTTGAAAAAAATAAACAAGATCACAAACCACTTACAAGACTCACAAAGAAAGGGAGAGAGAGATCCCTAATAAACCGAATCAGAAATGAAAACGGGGGACTGGAGCAATAGTCCTGCGGGTAGGGCGTTTGCCTTGCATGTGGCCGACCCGGGTTCGATCCCTGGCATCCCCTATGGTTCCCCACGCAGTGCCAGGAGTAATTCCTGAGTGCAGAGCCAGGAGTAACCCCTGAGCATTGATGGGTATGACCCAAAAAAAAAAAAAAAAATGAAAAGGGAGACATCACAACAGAAACCACAGAAATTAAAAAGTTTATCAGAGATTACTTTGAGAATCCGTATGCCACAAAACAAGAGAACCTAGAGGAAATGAATAGAATTCTAGATTTCTAGAACCTCCCAAGACTGAACCAAGAACATTTGGAATACTTGAACAAGCCCATTACTATTGAGGAAATTGAAAGGTAATCAAAAGCCTTCCCACACTCAAAAGCCCAGGTCCAGATGGATTCACTAGGGCCAGAGCGATAGCCAGTGGGTAGGGCGTTTGCCTTGCTCGTGGCCGGCTCATGCCGGCCAGGGTTCGATCCCCAGCATCCCATATGGTCCCCCGAGCACCACCAGGACTAATTCCTGAGTGCAGAGCCAGGAGTAACCCCTGAGCATTGCCGGTGTGACCCAAAAAGAAAAAAAAAAAAAAACAGATGGATTTTCTTCAAAACCTTTAAAGAGGAACTACTGCCAGTCAACTTCAAGCTTTTCCAGGAAATTGAAGAAACAGAAACACTCCCAAATAGCTTCTATGAGGCTCATATCACCTGAAACCCAAAGCAGATAGGGATATCACAAAAAAGAAAAATTACAGACCAAAGATTAGAGAAAGGTGATCAGAAATACACCCTAAAAAATAAGAGCAAATCCAGATAACTTTATTTCCACTTTCAAGGAAAACACAGTAGAGTGATTTTTCTATTAATTGAAGTATTTTCCAGAGCATAGAAAGAAAGGTAAAAGCCTTTATATCTCTTTTTTTTCTTTTCTTTTTTTTTTTTTTTTTTTTTTTTTTTAGGTCACACCTGGCGATGCTCAGAAGTTACTCCTGGATCTGCCCCTAGGAATTATTCCCAGTGGTGCTCAGGGTACCAAATGTGATGCCAGGGATCGAACCCAGATCAGCCGCATGCAAGGCAAATGCCCTTCCCACTGTATTACTGCCCCCACCCCAGGTAAAAACCATTTTAATTCATCTTACAT